>JAUKWC010096709.1:0-134163 GCA_032356245.1 Endocladia muricata
CATCATTTCTGTAAATTAATTATTAAATTTTGTATTTGGTGTATATATTTAAATTCTTTATAATTTTTTCTTAATACCCATCCACGTTTTCTTTTATAAAGTATTATATATTTAAAAGAATAAGTTTTAGATTTTCCCCATTTATTAAAGCCTAATTCTAATAGAAGTTCTTCTGTAATTTCTATTGGTTTTATTTCTAAATAAGAGCTTGTATATTGATCTTCTTCTTCGGCATAAAACCACTCATGTAAAACTGTTTGTTCTAATAAACCTGTAATAACGTGTCTTGTTTGTTCATAATTTATCCAATTACCTATCATTAAATGATTTTTCATATATATAACAATGTTTTAGTTTAGGTATATTCTTCTTTTTAATTCTTGTAATAAGTCTTTTATTTTTACTTTTTTAATTTGTCTAGGTATTCTTTCATCAAAACCTACATAATTAGTAATTCTTATATCTCTATCTATTTTATATTTAGTATAAAATATTTTTCTTTATTTTCCATAGTACATATATACTATTTAAATTAAAGAGTACCTATATTTTAACAAAAAAATAACCCTGAGAAAATTTCCCAAGGGTTATAAAATAAAAAATTACAAAAAAACTATTTAATTTTACTTTTTAATTCTTCAATTTTAGTTTCTAATTTTTTTAATTCTGGTTTAATTTTAGCATCCCACTTAGCATCTACTTTATCTGCTAGAGTATCTAACTTTGTACCTTCTCCGTTAGCTCTTGCTGCAAAGAATCCAATTACAGCTCCAAAAGCTATTTTAATTAATGTTACTACTAATGTACTCATTTTTTTGTTTGTATTTTAATTATTAATATGTAAATATACTACATGTTATTTTTGTTTTAAATAGTGTTAAAAATATATTAAGTTTTTTGACTTATATTCTATGTATATAAGTTTTTTGACTTATTTTTTTATATGTAAATCTTCTTATTGTCAAGTCTTCTACAGATTGTAAGGACAAGTAGTTTAAAGAAGGAGATAATATTATATGATAAGTGCTAATATTATTTGAACATACAATTTTTATTGCTTTATCTGATAACATTAATACTTTCATTATTATTAACTCTGTTGTAATATCCTCATCTAAAAAATTAAAGTATACTGTAGTAACTCCTAAGTTTTTTTGATAACTAAAAAACAATTCATTTTCTACTTCTTTATTATTTACTATTTCATAATTAAAGTATAAAGTACTATCTTCAATATATACCTGAGAATAACTAGTAATAGATAAAAGGAATAAAGCTGTAAATTTAATTATTTTTTTCATCTTCTCTCTGCTTTACATTCTATCCAAACCCCGTCTACTTTTCTTTGTAAATAAATCTCTTTATTTTCTAACTTATTTAGATAATAATCCATACTATCTAAAACTGTAATATGCAGTATCTTTCTATCCTTATTTAGAATAATTAAATTTTGGTCTATTGGTTCGGGAATATTATAGGATCTAAACAAAGACATAATTCCATAAAATAATAATCCTACTGCTAATCCTAATGTAAATTTATTTTTCATCTTTTTCTAATTTAATAATTCTAAAACAGTAGATATCCATCCACATAATGCAATAATAGTCATACCAAAAGCTTCTTTATTATTTTTTCTATAGTGTATTAAAAAACAAATACACATTAGTACATTTAAAGCACTTAAAAATAATCCAATTTTATCCATAATTTATATTTTTCCATATATTACATCTACTGGGACATATAAATTGTCTCCTATTTTATTTCCTTTCAATATAGGATTAATCATAATCTTATCTCCTTTTTCATAAAGCCCTTGGTATTCTTCTGTTAGTACTTCAGAAACTAATATAATTTCAGCTATTCTATAATCTACTGTTCTTGTTTTAGAGTCTACAGGTTTAAACAAAGATCCTACTTTTTCAAAACCTCCTTCTTTTTCTAATGGCTCAACTTTAACTAAAAACCCATTTTTTTTTGTAGCTATTTTCATAAATGCGTATTATATTCTTTATTTGTATTTTTATTATGTATTATAATTTTACTTTTTATAATTGCGCAAACTTTATAATCCTCTACATACTCGTAGAAATCTATAAGGCAAAGAACAAGATTTATTCCGTAAGTGAATATTATCTGTGTAATATTATTTCTCTCTAGTAGTTCATCTATTTTAGAAAAATCACTTTTTAATAAACCTTGTTCACTACAACTATTAATAAAACTATATTTCTCCTGGTTCAATGTCAAAATCAACAATTATATTATTTAGTACTTCACTATTTAAATCATATAATTTAGTAAACTCTTCTTTATCTTTTTTCCAATCTCCTTTAAGTTCTGGATAGAGTTCTACTAAATCTCCCGAAACAAGTAGTTTTTGATATTCTTGCTTAGCTTTCATTTTCTACTACTTTTAAAGGTTCTTTAGAATCTTCTTCAATAATTTCATACCCTTTACCTTGATCAATATTACGATTTCTAATATCTTGTAATAGTAAAACAAGTTTTAAGGCTTCCATACCTTCTCTAGTTAAAGATTTCTTAGTATCTGCTTGAACCATTCTATGAGGATTTAATACGCTTCTGTAGTCTCTATCCAATACTTTTTTTGTAGTGTTTTTCTTTGCAGGTTTACCTGTTTCATTATGAATCTTATCAAATAGAAAATCTACTTTTTCTAATACATTTTTTTCTACAATTAAATCTAAAGTTTTAAATAAAAATCCTAATTCTGCGGGACTGATAGTTAATTCTACATCCTGTTTAAAATCGTATTTTGTATAATCTTTTTGTTCTGTCATTATTATTTTTTAACTTATTTAAAATGGTAAATCATCTGACTCTTCACTATTTGCTGTTACAGGTTCTGGTTGTTTAGGTGATTCTGTTGGTGCGCTGTTAGATTCAGATTTAAAATTCTCTACTACTTTCATAAATAAAGAAATATAAAATTTATTAGCAGGAGAAGGATCATATTCTATAGTCTCTTTTCCAAAATCATCTTTTACTTCTTTCTGATTCCATGCAGGAACATCTTTGAAATTAAAATTAGATTTAATAAGTTTTCCCTCTGAATCTAAAGTCACAATATTTCTATAAAGATTTCCTTTTTTATCTTCATTTTTACTATTTACAAACATTGTTACTTTGTCCCCTTTACTTACATTTTCTAAAGACCCTGCAAGAGAGTTAAAGTATTGGTTTGTAGCTTTAATACCTTTTAAATCAATAATTGGAATAAGTAATCCATATGTTACATTCTCCTCTTCATTTTTTACAAGCATAGAAAGACAATTACCTTTGTATTTATCTTCTTTCATACCTACATAAACAACATTTCCTTCAATTGAAACATTTTTATGATATTTAACCATTGGTTCTCCTGTTTGTGGGTTTTTAAACTCTTGTTTCTCCCATCCAGAACCTCCATCATCGTTTTGGGACAAGTAGAAAGTCCCTTTTTTAATACCTACTTTTAACGGTTCACTATTACTCATTTTTTTTTTACTTTTTATTTATTAATTTTTGTATTTCTTCTATATTTTGTTTTACTTTAATTTCACGCTTACTTAGAAAAACTGCAATAACTCCATCTTCTACCTCTTGAAAATCTTCTACAAAGTCTGTATTTAAAAGATAAGGTGCTTCTTTAGTTACATAATCTTTCTCTAAATCTACTTCAATATAATTAACTGGATTTTCTTTTTCTTTTAATTCTTCTGGAACCTCTATACCTAAATCCTTATAGTACTCTGCTGTATTACCTAAAGAGTCTCTTGGTTCGCTATCTGAATCTATAACTAAATCAATTTTTTTTTGAACTTCATCATATCTTTGTTGAGCCTCTTTTGTAAGATCTCTATACATCTGTGTTAATCTTATAATCATATACAAATTTAAGTTAAATTATTAGTATCTGCAAGACTTTTTAAATATTTTTTACTATATTCTTTTATGTCTATATTTTTCTCTTCTATCCATAATTGACATTCTGCAAGTTTATTCCATAATTGATGAAAAACTTCTGGAAGATGGCTTTCTTCGTCTTCTTCTAAACCTAATTGATGTCTTATTTCTGCATCTTTATATTTTTCACTGCCTCCTGAAACTCTTTTAAAATTAAGCCAATCGGTATCTTCGGGATATTTTGAATGACCGTAACAAGAACATAAAATAGCAGCCTGTATTGCGTCTGGAAACTGAACAAAAAGTTTTGACATAGGAAGCTTATAAGAATTGTCTTTTTTTCCTTCTAATTCTTCTATTGAATCTTTTAACGTTTTCATATTCATATTTACTATATCCGCCCAACTTGATGACTTTGTATAATTGTTTTTTAGCTTATCTAAATCTCCTGTAACTGTATTTTCTCTAAAAAGATTATTTCCTACTATATCAATAAACATTATATTATTTTTAGGATTTACATATTCCCAACCTTTATTATCTTTTTTACTCATTGTTTTCCTATTATATTTTTCTTATAGAAACGACCTAGCACGTTGTCATTCAAGAATCTCTCATCCTCTAAAACTCCTGAACACATTTGAACTTTAGCCTCTCTATAATTCATCATTGATTCTTCTTTTACAAATTCAATTATATACTTTGTAAAATCATGTCCATTTTTTATTTTTTTATTTACAATTTTAGAGCTTGAAGTATATGTTTTCCAATTAGATTCTTTTCTATCTATTTCGTAATATTGCCATTCTCCTGCTTTCTTTCCTTTTTTAACTTTTTTTCTTCTAAAAGCTGACTTGCCTTTTGCAGAAACTTGTTTTGCAGAAGCTACTTTAGATCTTGTAGTATGGAAGTTTTTTCTTCCAAAATATTCTTGTGCTGTATTATGAAAAACAATACAATAAATAAATCCAAATGAATTTTTATATTCTTTAGGTATTTGACTTAAACTACTAATATTTTTTCCTTGAAAAATCCAACTCATATATTAACTTAATTTCAAACTTGTTTTAAATAACTCTCTTATTTCTTTTTTATTATTGTTACTAATAACTCTGCTATACCTATATTAGAATTTGTTCCTAAACCTAGTACACATAAACAACCTAAAAAGTTCCAAAATCCATTTTTTTGTACAATATTTTAATATTTCTAGTATCATATAGTTTTTAGTATATCTTTAATTAGATTAATGAATGTATCACAATCATTTCTTAAATCCGCGACATTTGTTAGACTCTCTTTATAAAATGCCCTTTGATCTACAAACTTTTTATATTTATCTGAACCACTAGCAAACTTTTCTGCTTGATTAATAGAACATTCATCATAAATTACTTTACCTTCTTCATCTTTCAACTCTCCTCTATGTATAGCTAGTGCTATTCTAAATTTTATAGCTGTTGCTGCCTTATCATCTCTTGTAACCCAACCTTTAGTCAGCTTTGCTTTGTAGGGTCTAATATCAGATTTTAGATTTGCAAACCTTCCTTGATATTCTACTAAAACAGATTGTGAAGTATCTTTTTTATCCCTATAATTATTAAAAGAGATTCTAGTATTTTCAAAATCTTCTATTATATCTTCTAAATTTCGCATAATTTGATATATTCTTTTTTCAAAAATTCAAATGTTTCATTGTCTTGAACTAGTACTTCTAAAAATTTATTTATTCCCGATACAGTAAGTTCTTCTCCTTGTGAATTAGGGTATTTTATCCAAGCCCCTGTTTGCTTTACAATGTTTAATTCTAAAAATAATCTACCATATTCTTCTATTTTATTGAACCCTTCTTTATAATAGAAACTTATTCTAAATGCTTTTTTAGGGTCATAACTGCCGTTTTTAGTTTTTTTAACTCTAACATCTAATTCATGTCCTATAGTTTTTTTATCTTCATCAAAAATAAAGTCTTTTCTAGTAAATTCTAAAAAAGTATTATTCATTGTTTTCTGCCAATTACCTCTAGACAAATATCTAGGATCCCCCATTGCAGCAGGTTTTTCTCTCCAAGAGGTAAGTCCTATAAGTCCTATATTTCTAGGAATACAATTACCTTCAATAATAGGCATTCTAGTTGAAAATCTTCTAGCCTCTGCTGTCATTGAATTATCTCCTGCTGATTTTTCCTCTACAGATGTAGCTGTAAATACTAATATAGAATCAAAAATAATAACCCCTACATCATCCGCAGTAGAAAACGCCTCTGCTTCATCTAACATTGTCTCTAAATTTCTACCTCTTCTAACAATTAACATATCCCTATTAACGTCCATACGATCAATATATGAATCATTTAAGGTACCCTCCGCATCAAAGTAAACAGCATATTTTTTTTTATCTTCAATTACGCTTTTGCAGGCTAATAAAGCAACAGAACTTTTACCAGTACCCCCTTCTGCTAAGATAGTGTTATAACCCCCATCTAAAAAACCTCCACCTGTAATATAATCTATATATGGACTTCCAGTAGATATAACTCCACGGACTAAAGAGGTTTTACCAAGTATTTCTATTTTATCCTCCTCTTTTTTTCCTTTATTTAACTTCTTTAAAGCATCTTTTAGTTTTCCCATGTATATTTATCGTAAATCTTGTAAGGTATAGATTCTTTTATTTCTTTTTCTAACTCTACAAATATACTGCAAACTTTTTTATAACACAACATTTTCTTTACTTTTTTTACTGGATAATTATCAAAATTTGTATGGCATTGATTGGTACTAAATGCTCCACATAAAGGAATCCAATTTTTTTTATTTGTAGCAATACTTTTAAAAAAAGATTTTGGTAATACATGAGCAACCTCACTTACATTTCCTTTTAATTTAGCACCGCATTCTTCACAGCAGAGATTATCTTTTTTAATTGTTTCTACACACTCTATAAAAAATTCTTTATATCCTTCCCTATCTTTTTTTCTTTTACTCCAACCTTTTTTAGAAAAATTCATATTTTTAAATTTTTTAAAATTTCGCGAAAATATTTTAAAAAAGATATTGTAAACAAAAGTACAATACAAGCCTTAAATAGAAAGACTATTTCAATCCAAATAAGATATAAAAAATATAATACTGTTAATTGAAATAGTGTCATTCTATATATCTAAATACTGTTACTACTCTATTACCTACTTCTAAATCTTCTTGAATACAAAACCATTTATTTGAACTTCTAATTTCTTCTAGTCCTAATGTAAATCCTTCTTCCTCTCCTAAATTATAGGAGACATCACATACCTGTGAAGCAAGTCTCCCTTCTGACATTTTTAAATTCTTATTGTAATATGCTGTTATTTTCATAATTGTAAATATTCTTTAATTCCTAATCTAAGCTGCTCTCCTTGTTCTCCATAAAATTTCCATTTATTTTTACTATACTGGTCATATAACCAAGCACAATAATTTTTTAATCTGGGAGCGTCTTTTTTATCTTTTGCAATATCCCATAATTTTCTAGATTTAAACATTCCAAAATTAAACTCTGGATTTTTCTTTTCTTTTTCTAATTTTTTTTGTTCCTTTTTTCTCTTTCCTGCCTCTATTAAACTTTCTTTTGTTGGACGTATTTTTGCATTAAGAGGGTAATTAGTAAGTAGTTCATTCTTTTCATTAAACATTCCCCAACGATAATACGGTATATCTTCGTATGTTAATCCTTCAATTCTACCAAATTTATTAAAATTTCCTGAGATATCCACTATTTTTCCATCTTTTTTATTTTTATGTATTCTAGTTAATCTTCCAAGAGCTTGATAGTATTGATTTATAGAGTTTGTAGGTCTACACATAACAATTGCTGATAATTCTGGATAATCAAAACCCTCCACAAGAATAAGACAATTTATAAGTACTTTTAATTTTCCAGATTTAAAATCCTTTATTAACTGTGTTCTTTTTTTATTACTGATTTTTGAATGTAGTACTCCTGAATTTTCTATTAATTTTCCTAGTTTTTCCGCGTCCTCAATAAAAGGCATATAAACTAAAATAGATTTCCTTCCTTCTTCTAATAATCTTTCTACAGATTTTTTAGATTTTCCAATTATATCATTTACATCTGAAAACTTTTTAAGAGACTTCAATGTATATTCTGTCCCTACAGTATTTAATTGTAAAGAAGATTCATCTATATTCTCTACCTCATATACAAGCTTACTCCATCTTTTGTTTTCTATTACTTCGGATACTTGAACTACATCTTCTATGGAGGAATAGAAGCACTTTCTCATTCTATTCATCATCTTTAACTCTGATCCCTCTAATCCTCCATCTAATCTTACGGGAGTAGCTGTTGTACCTACAACTTTTACTTTTTTAATTCCTTTTATAAATTTGTCTAATTGGCTGCCTTTAAGTGCAGAATTTTGACAATTATGAGCAACAATTCCTTCACAAATGATTTTCTTTTTATCTTTTATAGGTAAACGTCTAGTATTAAAAGATTTCTTAGTAGATACTAAAAAATTATGATTATCTTTCACTTCAATATCATATGTTTTTTCAATACCTTTATATTCTGAGTATTTGAAAATTTTAACAGATATACCCTCTGTATTATCCCATATATAAGTATTTAAATTATCTAAAGATTTTGTATGTATCTTATATGCAAATTCTTTTCTAACGTATTTAGAAATATTATCACAAAGTTTTCTAAAATCTTTTTCTTTAAATATTATTTTATAGTAAGGTCTTCCTGTTGAACTACTTTTAAGTTCTGTATTTCTAACATTATACCCCATTTCATTAAGTTTTATACATAATAAATCAGAATATTTTTTAGAATCTGCCATTGAATAAAGTAGTCCATGATTTGCATTAGTGTTTTTACTTCCATCATCCATCCATAATATAGCTAAAGACTTATTACATAAATTTTCTATTTGCCATTTATAAGTTTTATGTTCTTCTTTTAAATAAAAACTGTTACTATTAAATCTATAAGCAGGTTTTTTTGAATATCCATTTTCAGGTACAAACTCTACTGTTTCTTCTTTATAAAACATAGATGCTTTCCAATATAGATAATCTTTTTGTTTTTCTCCTTGTATCATTCTTATTCTAGCGCAATAACTTCCTTTTTTTCTAGTATCAAGACTGCCATCTCCTAGAGAACTACCAATCATTACTGCTTTTTGATCTTCATTTAAATTTAAAAAAGAAGTGTTATGATCTTGAGAATACGAACTTAAAATAGCATCTCCTTTTTTCAACTCTTTTATTTTTTTCCAACCCTTTAAAGTTAATAATTTATGATCTAAAGTACTCTCTATAGATAGGCTGCTATGAAAGTATGTTTTATAAACTTCTTTTTCTCCTCTTTCAAAAACATCTGTGACTTTTTTATATTCAAATATTTTTAAGTTTTCATTAAAACTTTTTACATTGATTTCTTGTCCTTTTTTAAAATCTCTTATTATGTTTCCTATTTTTTCAACTCCTTTATTTTTTGTAACTATTGGAGTATCGTAAGTAAAGCACTCATCAACCAATATTACTACATCTTTAGTTTTAAAAAATTCTAAGTGTTTTTTAAGTGTACCAATCGTAGCAAAAATTGTCTGACTTATTTCATTTTTTCCTAAAGATGCTGAACATATGGAAGCTTCATATCCATAAGAACAGTACCTTTCTTTATTTTGAAGTGTTAATTCTTTATTTGGACAAATATTAATAAAATATTTTTCTGGAAATTTTTGTGCTACATGAGCTATTACAATAGACTTCCCAAATGCCACAGGATACACAAATATACCTTTTTTAGTAGTTTTTGAATTAACAAATGAAACCATCTTATCGATAGCTTCTTGTTGTCTTTTAAATGGTTTAAAGCTCATCTATATTCTTTTTAATTTATATTTTTTCTAAACAAGTTCCCCATCTATTAGAGTGCTCGTCTAAGGTTATATTTTCAAAACTATTATAAATATCTTCATTTACAAACTTAAAAACACTTTTTTCTTTTGCACAAACAGAAGGTACTTTCTTTATCTTAATTCTAACCCATTTATGTTGTACAAACAATAACCCTTTATCCGTTTTAAATAAGGCTCCATAAACTTCATTTTTTAACTTATGTCCTACAAAACTTAAAAATTTTATTTTACCTAAATTATTACCTTTTGATTCCTGTTCATAAATAAAACTACTTAATTGTAAAGAAACTTCTGTTGTTACCATAATTTAAATTAATTCATGCATTAATCTTTCTAAAAATACTGTCAATTCTTTTTGTTCTATAGATAAGGCTTTTATTTTATTTTGCTTACCCGATTTTTCAGCATCTACTGCTCTTAAAGATACTTCTCCTGTTTCTATAAAACCTAATCTAGCACTTATACAAAGATATAATTGTGTTTTCTGTTCTTGTGATAATGTTTTATCGCCTATTCTTACTTTAGTCATTTTTTCTTAATTTTTTGTATTGTAAACCATTTATAATTTTATCTCCCCAATGATAAAATTTTTTTCATCAGGAAAATCAGAAATATCCTCAGATGTAATATATTTTATATAGTTATCGTTTAATTTTTTTGTTAAATTCTCTCCGTCATTATTTATAATAAAGTACTCTGTAGTTACTGTCTTTTTTAAATAAGATTTGCCCTTTAATATTTCAAGTAAGTATTCTTCTGGTATATCTGTTAAAACTCCGTTACTTATTAAATCATATATAAGAGTTAAATTTTTAGGCTCATCATTTTGTCTTATTCTATAAGGTCTATAAGAGCTTATCTTACCTTCTATATTATTTTCAATAGGGGTATCACTTGTATTTTCCTCTATAGTACTTGTTTTTATTTTAAATGCCTCCATAATTTTTTTATTAAAGTTTAAGGGTATTTTCTTACTAGTTTCTTGGCTAAGATACAACATATATTCTACAATTGCTAGGAATTCTAAGTAATTAATACTGTTTTTTAAATATACCTATTTTTATTATTGTATTTAAATTTATTATACCTCACTGTATATTTACTAGACCAACTTATTGCAAGAGTAAACATCATTGGTAGTTAGCCAATCAATAAAGTCGAACTGTAAGTAGTTTAACTTACTAGTTTTCATAGTAGGAATACTATTTAACTTAGGTTTAGATAGTATTACCTCTTTAATATGTCTTTTAACTACCTTAGTTAAATCATTGCAAAAAAATGATGCAGCAACCTCAATACAGAGATTACCATTCATCCACGTATAATATCCTCTATGTTCATAGCTATTTTTGAACATAAGATATTCAGATAAACTCATTTTACAGACTTTTTCAAATCTTCTTTTTGAGCTTATTAGTTTATACTTTTTTAATTTTGATTTGTAGTAAGTTCCTAAAGACTTGTTATCTGTTTTGTTTTTAATAAGTTTAGCATATCCCATGTTACTTAAAACACATTTATCGGTATAGTTATCCAAATCATATTTAGAAGAATCTTTTTCATATTTTTTTATGAAATTATACTCCTTTATACTCTTTGGATCTCTTGCAATAATTATTTCTCTCCGATTGCGTTTACGAGTTGTAGCATAGTCTATTTTATCCTTTTTAGAATGAAGTAAAACAGATATTACATTGTACCTAGTTTCAGTTAGGTTTTTTCCTATGATTACAGGAATTAATTTTGAAGTTTTTTTTGTGAATAAGGTTTTAGACTTTCTATTACCTACTATTACAAAATCTCCTTTATCAAAACTACATAAATCATTATCCATTAGAATAGGGACATATTTATGTAAAACTGATAAAGAAAGATTTGTTTTGTTTCTTAATAAGTTATATCCAGAAACAGTTTTATTATTTTTTGATTTAAAAGAAAAGTATTTAATATTTCCCTGGCGAGAAGATTTCAAAATAGAATAAACAGCTACTAGTTTATATGAGTCTACATCATATTCATCCGCCACATTTATTAAATGTGCTAGTATAACTCCGTTTATTCTAAATATCTTTTTATTCAATTTCTTTTAGTCTTAATTAAGAAATTTTCAAAGTCTTCCAAGTTATTATTTGCAACAACTAAAAGATTTGTCCAAGATATTTTATTTATATTTATTTTTTGATCAGCCTTAGAAAGGGTATATTCTAAGTACTTAAAAAGGTAATCTTTTTTACACTTTTTAGGAACACTATATTTGAAAAATATAGTGTACACAGCTCTGTACATTACTATCTTTCTTTTTTTCTTATTTAATTTTTTAAAATCCTCCATAATTAAAAACGACAAAACCCCTGCATAGTTTTCTCTGGTGAAGAATCTCAATAGCTCGGGGTTCTGTGTGTCTTTTTAGGGACAATTTTTTACAACTATTGAAAGTTTATCTTCACCAGTTGCAAATATATAATATTTTATTCTATTCTACAAGTTTATTAGTATTTATTTTATAATTTTCTATAAAATTTTCCAAATCTTATTATATTCAATGGATGAATGTTATCTATATTTTCTATATATTTATCTATATAAATTTTTGGAATATTACATAAAAATTCACCTAAACTAATTTCAAAAGAAAAAACAGTATGTCTTTTTTCTTCCTTTACTTTCGTAATTTTTGGATTTTCTCTACTAATAACATCTCCTATAGTATTTATTTCATCTATTGTATAACGTTCTTCTGATAATTCCATATTTATATTTTAATTAAGTTTAGAGGGTTTAGAAAATACGTCTACTTTCTTTAACCTCTATGACATATCTAAGACTGTGATCCTTGATTCTCACTAAAATGCCTAATCTTTATACACTTGTTTATCACAGATCAGAGGTGAATTAGGCTTTGTTATTGTGTCCTTAGAATGACTCGAACATTCGACCTCCAAATTATGAGTTTGGCACTCTAACCAACTGAGTTATAAGGACTTATAAAATAAAGTATAAATATCACTTGTAACATTATTATTTTATATTAAAAACCTACTGTTAAATAAGATACAAGTTATCTAAATAAGTAACATATTTCTATGCGAATAGACACTTTCAACTTACTTCCCTTTTTAATATATTTTTACACTTTAAAATTGTTTTCGACAGGACTCGAACCTACACGAGAATATTTTTATACAGATTTATTATTATCTTAACACTTAAAATATACATCGCGTCTACCAATTCCGTCACAAAAAACAACTCTACAAATATAATATAAAAAAAGATATAAAACAAGAAAAACTTAGGTCTATTACGTATATAGCATACAACCTAAGTTTACATAAAAAAGAGTTCACTGTCAGATTCGAACTGACGATTTTCAGATTTGCAATCATCTGTGTTAGACCACTCCACCAAGTGAACATTAATAGTGACTACAAAAAGAAATGAAACTTTATCTTATGCTCTTCAAACATACGCAATAGAACCATCTCTGCCATATAGTCAATTTTAGCACATCTATAATGAGTCGAACACTATTCTACGAGTTTGGAATCCGTTTGCCTCCACAGGCTTAGATGTATTTTAGAGGATTGTGTGAGACTCGAACTCACGACCTTGAAGTTAACAGCTTCGTGCTACCTGCCATCTGAGCTAACAATCCTTATTTATTGCAGAAAGAAGAGGTGTCGATCCCCAAGGCTATTAACCTCGCATGCCTTAGCAGGGCAGCCCAGAACCTATCTGGTTTACTTTCTATTTGCAGTAGAAGGAGGAACCGACCCCCACCCGAATTAACGAGACCTAGTTTTCAAGACTAGTCGCCTCTCCATGAGACTGCTTCATCTACTATTTGTGGGAAATTATGGTATCGATCCATCCCCCGAAGGACAAGATTTACAGTCTTGCTGCTAGAGCCACTAGCTTTAATTTCCCTTTATAAAACAAAAAAAATCCTACTCTTTCGAATAGGATCATTATATATTTTTATTTCTTTAAGTTTTAACCACAAGTAATATTAGTACATAACAATCCTCTGTCGTAACTAAACGACCAATTCAAATTATAATATGTACAATAATTGTTTTTCATAACGGCACAAATATATAAATATATATCTTACAAACAAAATATATTAATAAAAATTTAATAAAAGTGGGCTTGATAGGGATTGAACCTATGTGTAACCAATTACGCTTTCTACTGGTTATGAGCCAGAGGCGATACAAGCCCGATAAATAAAGAGAGCCTACCAAGATTCGAACTTGGATTTGGACTTTATAAGAGTCCTGTTCTTCCATTGAACTATAAGCCCTTTAAGTACTTTGGGTTGGGATCGAACCAACGACTTCTTACATGTAAAATAAGCACTCTTCCACTGAGTTACCAAAGTATAAAGATCCTTCTCAGAGATTCGAACTCTGTTCTGAGGATTACAAATCCCCTGCTTCACCAATTAAGCTTAGAAGGAATAAATAGCAGCTTCTGGGGGTAACGATCCCCATTCTCTGAAGTGACAGTCCAGCACATTACCTTTATGCTACAGAAGCTATTTTATTAGTGGCGGATGAGGAAATCGAATCCTCCTAGTTACGGCTTATGAGACCGTCGAGTGCACCAGCTCTACTTATCCGCTATGTTATTGAGCAAAGTGTGAGAATCGAACTCCGTTTTTTGGTTGGAAGCCAAACGCTTTACCATTAAGCTACACCTTGCATTGTTGGAATAATAGGACTTGAACCTATAACCTTCGTCGTATCAGGACGCTGCTCCACCAATTGAGCTATACTCCAATATTTTGTACCCCCGACAGGTACTCTTATATAATAAAATTTTAATTAAACACTTCTTGTATTCTATTTTGAGATAAAATATAATCCTTACATAAATTAATTTTCTTTATTTGACCATTAGAAGGGAGTTGTCTCCTTAGAGAAAAAGAAGTTCGTCCTTTTAATTCATTAAATGATAGCAGATAAATATTTTTTAAATCACATAAAATAAAAACATCTACCTCTTCTTTAGAATATTTTTTAATTGTCTTTTTATGCCAATTACTACTAGTTAAATCAAAAGATAAAGAACTAGCTAATAATTTATAGTTTTGAGTAGAAGTTTTAACTTGACATTTATACATTTTATTATTTAAATAAACAACAAAATCAAATGGAAGGTTATCCGATAAAGGTAATAAAACATCTATTTCAAATTTAGCCAATTCTCCTATTGCTATTCTTTCCCCTATTTCACCTTTATTTTTACTATTCATATTATAAAATTATAGTACCCTCTTCAAGAATTGAACTTGATCCCACTGTTTAAAAGACAGTTGCCTACACCTGTTTGATACGAGGGCATATACCCTCATATTTCATAGGGTTATTACTGTTTATATTTTTTAACTTTAATCATCATATTTGTTTTGTGGAGATCATGGGTATCGAACCCATCTCAATCTAGTTGCAAACCAGATTCGCCTTGCCTTGGTTCATGCACCCCCAATAAAAAAGCCCTTACTTTCGTAAAGGCTTATATCTTTTTTGTATTTTATAATTTACACAATAGAAGCCTTTAGTAGATATTTTCTATCCCCTTTAATCATCGTCGCTGCTATCACTATAATTGTATTCACTGAAATTTTCATTTGTTTAAGGTGCAAATATATGTTAATATATTATTACTACCAAGAATATTATAATATTTTTAATAAAAAGACCTTCTAAAAGGAGTCGAACCTTTGTTCCTGACTTCGTATGCCAGAGTTTTTCCAATTAAACTATAGAAGGTAAAAGTACTCCAAGTAGGGATCGAACCTACGATGTTCACCACAAAGGGTATCAGATTTTAAGTCTGATGCGTTTCAACCATCTTCGCCATTGGAGCATTAAGTACCGAATACAGGATTCGAACCTGTAAAATCTAGTTTCTAAAACTAGCACGTATAACCATTTCCGTCAATTCGGCTTTTGGGTGTTATCGGGTCTCGAACCCTGTTCTTCTGATTCACAGTCAGACACATTAACCAGTTATGCTAATAACACAGTTGGGATAGCAGGGATCGAACCTACACTCTCTTGGTTCAAAGCCAAGGATGTTAACCAATTACACTATATCCCATTATAATAGTATTCCGTGAGGGTATCGATCCCTCTACTCCACCTTGAAAGAGTGGTGACTTAACCAGTTGTCGAACGGAATAGTTGTCGAAAATGTAGGAATTGAACCTCTCCTCCCGCGTCCAAGGCGGGGATGTAACCATTACAACTCATTCTCGAAAATAAAAAACCCTGTCTAAATTAATAAACAGGGTTTCAATTGTTTTTATAAATTCAAAGATTAAATTAAATCTTCTTCACCATTATATACAAAACACCCTGTACCTCCTTCACGAGGTTGCGGTAACAGTTGTTCTGTATGTAGTGTATTTTTCATCATTATATTGCAAATATATAATTATTCTTATTAACTGACAAGGATATTATATTATTTTTTAGAATATTTTTTAATAGCCTTACTAAATTTAATATTTCCTCCTTTATAATTACAAGTTTGACTATGACAATTAGGACACAGAAGTCTTAGATTAGAAGGAAAATTATTTTTATTATCTCCATCTATATGATCTACCTCTAAATTAAGGTATTGTCCATTCCATAGAGAGTTTGTATAACACTCTTCGCAAGTTTCCGACCTAGTTACTATAAGATACTTTTTAAGTGTCTTATTAGCTTTAAATAAGCCTTTATAAAACTTCTCTAATTTTGTCATAGTTATAAAAAGATAAAGCCCCTACATATTTTTAAGTTGTAGGAGCTTTAATTAGGTAAACCAACCAATTAATAATTAATCTTCATATTCAGTATTATCTGAGATAGGTTTATATCTAAATAAATTATGAAAAAAACTATCTAAATTTTTACAAAATACACTTAAATGTACATTTGAATTAACATAATTATTCCAAGTTTCTAAAAATAAACTTTCACAAAACATTACATTGTTATCATAAAACCTTTGTGATAAGTTACTTACTGGTATATACATAAAAACATAATCTTTAAATTCTTCAAAATTAAGCTTTTCTTCTTGTATAACTCTTTCTTCTATATATTTGTTTTCCATCTACTCTCTCCTTTAAATGATTCTATACAAAAATAAACACAAACTTGCAAATAAAAAAATATATTAAATTTCTTGTTTGTTTAGTAAAAAATAACTATATTTGCAAATAAAGTATGTTAAAACTGTGTTAAAATGCCAAGTAAGAAAGAATTTTTAAAATCTTTGGATGTTGTTGAACAAGCTTTTCCTGTTGTAGGAAATATCATTAAAAATGGGCTTTATGTATTAAGATGCGAAAGAAAAAGTGATTTTGAACAGATAGGATTAGTTATTAAACTTTATTCAATCTTAAAGAAGAAAGAAGAATTAAAAGGTAGAAACTTAGATGCTTTGACTTTTTATTTGAGAGAAGGTTATTCTAAAGATATTAAGGAAAAAATGTCCAGACAGTTAAATATTCAAGAGAATAATATAAATCAAATTAACTCTAATTTAAGAAAGTTAGGATATTTAATAGTAGATAGTAATAACCACATAAAAAATAGTGTTGATCCAGAACTTATAAAATTCAAAGAGTACCATATAGATAGAGAAAAAAATAACTTATTAATTAAGTGGGATTAAATATGAAGTATGTAATTAAATTTTTTGAATGGATTGTAGGATATAAAGTAATAAATATAAAAAAGTATTATGATTTAGTTGAAGATATAAAAAATGAAAAAGTTATAGTTATTGATAATAATAGCCCAAAAGAAATTTATAGGAAAAGAGTATTTATAAAAAATAATGCAAACGTTATTTCAGATTTTTATTTCGAACATTGTAAAATAGAATTATGTAACAATACAAATCTATTAATAAAAGATTCACATATTGTACCAAAAAATAGTATATGAAAGATGGAGTAAGATTTATTGGAGACATATTAAGAGAAGTTGCGGAAGAAGAAGGTTTAAAGAAGGAGGAAATAAAAGAGATATTTAGACTGCACAAAAAATATTTAATTGTGCTAATGAATGATCCAAATACACATATAATAAGCCTACCATATTTAGGAAATTTATATTTCAATTCTAGATATTTCAATCTTTTACATTACAGGTCAAAAAAGAAAGACATATACAGAGATCAGAAAGAAAAATCTGATAATATTATAAAGTTAATAGAACAAGATAAAAAATCAGGTAGAAAAACGGAGTATGATTATCCGCAGTATAGTAGAACAGGATTATTAAGATTATCCAGAGCAATTAAGAAGTTTTTTAAAGGTAATTACAAAAGAACTAATGGAAAAGTTGAAAATATAGATTTATTAGAAAAACACGCATTAGGACTTATAAAAGAAGGGGATTTAAAATCAATTTAAAAGAAATATTAAAAGCAAAGTTATCTTCTAAAGATAACATGCCAGATTGGTACTATAATAGACTAAAAGTTTGTTATGAATGCGAATTTAATTCAGGAAATAATGAAAAAATATCTTTAATAGATAAAGTAAGACTTTCACATAATTTAGGAAAAGATGCATGTTTAAAATGCTCTTGTGGTGTAGAAGATAAATGTTCTTCTGAAATAGCACAATGCCCACTTCCAAATCCTAAATGGTTGGCAAGAAAAGTAGAAACTTCTGTTAATTATAGTTTAAAAAATAATAATCCAGATATAGCAGACTTATTATTTGACAAAAAACTAGGAGTTTACTATTTAGATTACGGAGTTAAAGATAAGGGTTCAAATATGGATGTTAGAATTTTTATAAACAGTAAAAATAAAAATATAACAGGATTAGGAACAAAGGCAAGTTGTAGCTGCACATCTGCAAATCCTAAAAAAATAAATGATAAATATTATATAGATATTTCGTATGATAAGTTCAAAATAGGACAAATTGTACAAGGAGTAACAATAAGTTTCAAAAATAATAAAAAACAAGATAGAAAATTAATTATTAAACTAAGAGGAGAAATAAAATAGTATGCAAGTAGATCATAGACACATAGCCATAGATACTTTATCAGATATGGTTCAAGATGAAAAGTACGAATCAGAATTAAAAGAGAAAATGAGTTTAGGAGACGTATTATACTCTTGTTTAAGAAATAATAATTCAGGGCTTGGAATACCTACAAAAGAATTATTAAAATTAAGAAAAGTATCGGATAAGAGATTTTACGAAATATTTGAAAAAGCTAGAAAATATGAGCAAGGAGAGTAAAAAAGAGTTGTTAGATTTAGTAAAAAAGTACCATAAGATCTATAAGGAATATGATTCTGTTTTTGAAAAAAGTACTCTATCTAGAGAAGATATCACTAAACAACTTCTTCCAATGATTGAGTCAGGAAGCTCAACAGACGAATCTTTTAAAGATATAGTAAAAAAAATATATATAGATAATGCAGAACAAGTTAATGATGTTGTATATTATTCGGATAAATTTTTTATAACTACAGATGCTTTTTTACTAACATCCGAAGAAAATTTACCAGAGGATATTTCAAAAGATTATTTACAATTAAAAAATAAAGAGTATCAACCGACATTTGTAATATCTAAAGGAAAATTTTTAAGAAAAATAAAAAATAATCAATCAGTACCACAAGAAACATTTGATATGTTATTCAGGGAAATAAAACAACAGTTAAAGGGAAATGTCTAGAGCGTTAGAAGAATATAAAGATATATATGATAAGTATTTAAAACAACAAAGAGATGCTATAACGGCTAGTTATTGGCATACAAAAGACTATAGACTAAAATTCGATGGAAAAAGAGAAGATTTTATTCATATTCAAAATACAGCAGAATCTGTACTAGAGGGTTTAGAAATACTTATTTCTACCTTAGAAGGAGAAAGAGATAAACCAGGGGTTCAAGTTTATATAAATGAGGTAGTTTCTACTATAAACATTCATTTAGATAAAGTTTCAAAATATTTTGATAAAAACCCTCCTAAAGGTTTTAAGACAAAAGAGAATGTAAGAGATGAGCATAAATTTCATAGACTAGTTTTTAAAGGGCAGGAAAAAATTAAAACTAAAATTAGGACTTTGAATATTAAAAACAATATGGATCATTTATCTATTAAGTTTTTTGATAATGTAGTTGCTACTTTACCTATGATGGAATTATTATACAATAGGGATTCTAAAGTAGCAGCAAAAATAGACTCTTTAGAAATAGATTGGGATTTAGTTATGGACAATGGAATGTTCATAAATATGAAAAAAAGAGATATTCCAGATTATAATGAAGAGAAGCATTTTTGGGATCAAGAGTCAGAAACTTTACAATTTTATGTATCTGAATGGAATAAAATAAAAAAAGGAGTTAATATAGATGGTTATGAAATGTCGTCTTGGTTATATTTCCATTTAAATTATTTTAAAACCCCTATTAAAAACCAAGGAAATAAGATATTAAACCCTCCTTTAAGAGATAATGAATGGTATATTGATGAAATAAAAAAACATGCTAAAGAGAGAGCAGAAATGTTAGAATCTGCTGCAATAATGATTTATGGAAGTCGAAGATTTTCCAAAACGACTTCAGAGTCTTCTCATACTCATCATGGCATATTAATACATACTACACAGACAGGAACCATTACATCCACAACAGAAAAAGATTTAAATTCCCTAGTTGATAAAAATAAAAAATCTTTAGACAATATTCATCCAGCTTTTAAATTAAATATTTTATCTGGTAAGAGTTGGTCTTCTGAAGTGTTGTTTGGAATAAAATCTTCTAGTGGCAGGACTTCTTATGAACACTTTACATTAAGTATTATAAACACAGACGGAAGTAGTAAAAAAGGAAGCCAAAAAACAGCAGGAGGTAACCCTATTATATATGTTGCAGATGAGATAGGTAAAGATACTTTTTTAAAATCTCATAGGGCAGCCGTACCTTCTTTTGAATCAGATGATGGATGGGTTTGTCAGCCTATATATAGTGGTACATCAGGAGAAGAAGATTTAAGTAAAGACGCGGAAACTGTATTAAGAGACCCAATAGGAAATAACTTTTTAGAAATAGTATGGGACATACTAGAGTATGGGATACCTAGGGAATTTATTAGTTGGAAAAGAAGACCTTTTGGTTGGTTTTTACCAGCTCAAATGGCAACAAGAACAGGTAATACTAAAAGAAAAACTAATTTAGCAAAGTTTTTAAAAATAGACTCAGAAGAGCTTTCTAAAGTAGAAATGTATGTTACCAATTGGGAAGATAATTTAAAATCTATTTTAAAAACAAGATCAAAATTATCAGGAGATGATTTACAACAAGAAATAGTTTTTAGACCTATTGATCCAGAAGAATGTTTTATGTCTGCTAAAAACAATCCTTTTCCAGCACAAGAAGCTAAAGCTCACAGAGAAAAATTAATTTCAGAGGGGAATGAGGAAGTAGGTATAGGTAAACCAGTCGAATTATATAGAGATGAATCTGACTTTGGAAGTATTAAATACAGGTTATCTACAAAAAAAGTCGCAAAATATCCTCATAAAGGAGGTGGATATATAGATTCACCTGTTGTACTATTTGAAGAACTTCCAAAGGAGCAACCTCCTATGTTTATGTATTTTTTGGGTCTGGATGATTATAAGCATGAACAGTCAGATGGAGATTCTGTAGGCTCAATAAACATATATAAAAGAGATTTACAAATAGATAAGCATTCTGGAAAAATAGTAGCTAGTTTAGCAACTAGACCTGATCCCCATGGTAAATTTCATGATCAAATACATATGTTATTAGATGCATTTAATGCTATATGTTTTCCTGAAAATGAGGATATGGATATTAAAAAATATTTTGACAAACTAGGACTAAGTGATAGGTATTTAGGCACTAGTTTTGATGTATCTGCAAAATTAAATTTTACAAATACAGGAAATAGAAAATATGGTTGGCAACCAACAAAAGTAACAACTCCTTTTGTATTAGGTCTAGTTATAGATTATTGTAAAAAAGAATTTGAAATAAAAGATAACTCTGGTAATATAGTAGGATTTAAAAGAGGTGTAGAGTTAATTGATGATATTCACTTATTAGATGAAATAATAAATTATAAAGAAGGAGAAAATTTTGATAGAATTGTTTCATTTGGTTCTGCCCTTTTTTATGACCATTATTGTAATATCACATATAAATTTCCTAAAGTATATGTAAAAAAGGCAATAGATGAATTTAGTAAAAAAGAAAAAACTAAACCAAAAAATAGATTTTTCACTAAGTCGGGAAGAAGTAAATACTAACAGAAATATTAATATTTTTTAATATATGTAATATTATACTTAGTTTTGTATTTTTAACAAAAACTTAACAATTGTCAGAGAGTTTTCTAAATTTAGACCATTTACATAAAAGTGATATAGGAGGGTACCATCATAATGACTCTTTAATTATCCAAACATTGCCTTTTAAACAAAAAGATAAGAATTGGAAAAAAGCTATGATGGATAGACTTGAAACTATAGGTCTTACTCAATTAGCTAGAAATTTTGCTTTTAGAGATTATAGAAATATGATGGAAGGCAGATTAGTAGTAGCAGATTTTGATGATAGTATTAGAGTTTTAGATGATGTGATTAAATTCCGAGAGGAAGAATTAGATTTACCTACTTTTTTAAAACATTTTGACATAATTGGTATTATTGTAAATCAGTTATCAGGAGAATTTGATAAACAAAAATCTATATTAAGGGTAGATTCGATTGATCCTTTTTCTCAATCGGAGTATCTAAGAGAAAAAGATACTCAAATTAGGAAGTTTTCAGAAGAATATTTTAATTTTGAACTACAAAGACTTCTTGTATTAAGAGGAATAAATCCAGCAAAAAAAGACTTTAAAACTCAGGAGGAAAGAGAAAAATACGCTCAATATATTAAAGAAGAGCAAGATAAACTAATTCCACCAGATAAAATAGAAGAGAATCTTTCCAAGTCATTTAGAACAGTTATGACTGAATGGGGAGAGAATATATTAGAATCAGATTATTTAAAATTCGATCTAGCAGACGCGGATTTAGAAGAAATAATTGACTATCTTTTAACAGGCAGATATTTTAGACACTTCCATATAGGATTTGATTATTATAAACCAGATACAAATAGTACAAGGTGGCTTCCTGAAACAACGTTCTTTTCCCAAGATTTAGGAATAGTATTCCCACAAGATGGAGAATATGTAGGACAAATAACTTGGATGTCTGTTGCGGATGTAATAACAAGATATGGAGAAAAAATTCCTGAAAGTATTCAAAAAGAACTGTATACTGATAAGAATGTAGGTCAAGCTAAAAGAAATACAGGGTTTATGGGACAACTTAAAGGTATGTTTTCCGATACTCACATTATTCCAGATAAAGCTTATTATCAAAGAGATTTAGCAAGAAAGTATCAAGGAGTTTTAGATATACCTTTTGGAAAAGAGTATAGATTAGGAGAGGATGGAGATCTTGAAGCAAGAAGAAGTTGGGTGGAGGATGATAATTATGGCTATGCAAATAACTATTCTAAGTATTTAAGAAAAGATATTACTCCAAGAGAAGATTCTGTACAAGTAATTGAAGCATATTGGAGAAGTTTTAAAAGAATGGGTCTTCTTACAATAGACAACGAATTAATAGACGAACCGCAGCAAATAATAATAGAAGAAGATTTATTAAAAGATTATATTAAGGAAAATAATATAAAACAATATAAAACTATATCTTTAAAAGAAGCTAAAGAAAAAAAAGAAATAAATACACTAGCATGGTTTTACGTTCCCCAAGTATGGAAAGGAAAAAAAATAAATGCAGGAAATAGTTTTCTAGCAGAGGATTTTTATTTTGATATAGAGCCTTTAGAATTTCAAATAAAAGAAAACGGTAATTTTTTCGATGTAAAGTTACCTGTGGCAGGTATTATAACTTCCTCATTAGCACAAAAGATAAGACCTTATCAACAGGCATATAATTATGCTATGAATATGATTGAAAATTCTATGGAAAAACATATAGGAGCTTTTCTAATGTTTGACTTTAATTTTCTACCCAGCCAATATAAAAACGAAACAGGGGAAACATCCAGAGAACTAATAGAAGATTTCACACAGAACATAAAAGATATAGGCTTTGGTTTTTATGACGCATCTCCACAAAACACACAAGGACAAAACCCCAATCAAAATCAAATTCAAAATCATAGTATTTCATTTGTTCAAGACATGCAGTATTATGCAGCAATGGCTGATAAGTATAAAGCATTAGCTTATGAACAAATAGGAATTAATCCTCAAAGATTAGGAACAGCTTCTGAGTATCACACAGCAGAAGGAGTTAAACAAGGTATAGATGCTTCATATGCGCAAACAGAAAGAATATATAAAAGGTTTAACACAGCTAAGAGAAAAGAGGCAGAGATACACTTATCGATAGCACAATACTGTGTACAAGATAATGAAGATATTTCAGTTCATTATGCGGATAAAGAAGGAAATAGAATTTTAAAGAAATTTGTAGATAAGGATTTTCATTTTAGAAAAATAAATGTAATACCTATTAACGACTCAGAGCAAAGAAAGAACTTAGAGGTATTTAGATCGGCTATAATGAACAATAATACCATGAACAATGATATGTTAGATTATGCTAAAGTTATTGGTTCTAAAAGCTTCAAATCACTTATGGATCATGCAGTTCTTAATAGAAAGAAAGTAGAAGAACAAACACAAGCTCAAAGACAGCATGAACAACAATTATTAGATAAAGAAATTCAAAGTAAACAACAAGAAAAATTAGCAGATCAAACTTTCACAGCAGATCAAAATCAAAAAGATAGAGAAAATGATTTACGTGAAGCTGAAATATTAGCTATTGCTAAAGTAGCGGATAATAATGCAGATGCAAGTTTCATAGAAGAAATTAAAAAAGTTTCCGATGAAAATATTAAACAAGAACAAGCTAATTCTAAAATAAAACTTCAAGAAAGAGAGATTCAAAGAAAAGAAGATAAGGATTTAGCAGAATTAACACAACATATAAAAACAAATAATTTAGAACTAGAAAAATTAAAACTTAGAAGAGAAGAAAATGAAACTAAAAAATTTACTTCTATAATTAATAAAAATTAATTTAATATTAAAAAATTTTTAAGTATAAATATTTTCCTACAAACAGAAATTAACAAACTTTTAACATAAGTAAAATAAATATATATTTGTAATGAGTAAACAAGAAGAAATAAGAGATGGAGAGATCTCTTTAGAAAATTTTGATCAACTTTTTGAACCAGTTATTGAAGATAATAATCCAGAAGAAGAACTAACACAAGAAGAAGAAATCTTTCAAAAGGTTGAAGAAGAGTTAACCTCTACTCCTGAAACAACAATTGAACCAGAGGTTGAAGAGGACAGTAAAGAAGATGAGGACAAACCAGAAGAGGAAACAAAAGAAGTTAAAAAAGTTCTAACTGATACAGAGACAAGTTCTTATAATAAGGTAAAAAGTTTAATTGAGTTAGGATACTTAGATGATATTGATATTGCAGGAAAAGAAGGAGAAGATCCTATAGCATTATCAAAATTTAAAAATCTAACAGAAGATCAATTAGAACAGGTTATAGAAAACCAAAAGCAAAAGAGAGAAAAAGAACGCGAGGAAAAGTATATTTCTAAGGAAGGTTTAGATGATCATAAATTAAGAATTGTAAATATTCTTAAAAATGGAGGAAGTTTAAAAGAAATTTTTACAGATCCCGATAAAGGAATAAAAAGACCATTTGAAGGTCTAGATATGACAACTCCTAGATCACAAGCAACAGTTCTTTTAGATGACATGGTCAATTATAAAGGTATTGATAAACAAGATGCTTTGCAACTTATAAAAAATAAGTTAGAAAAAGGAACTTTAGAAAAAGAAGCTTTAGAAGTACATACTAAATATAACAGTATGTACGATTCAGAAATACAGAGAATAGAACAAGAAACTATAGATAAGAAAAAACAAAAACAGGAAAAAGTTAAAACAACTAGAACTGCCTTATCTTCTAAATTAAAGGAGGCTAAAATTAAAGACAGTCTTTCTAAAAAATTAATAGATGGAGTTACTAAAGTTAGTTCTGAAGGAGTAACAGAAGTAGAAAAAGCTTTTAGATCTATACTTGAAAATCCAGAAGAAAATTATGAGGTATTACTTCATATATTAGATCAAAAATCATTTTCAGATATTTATAGTTCTACGAAAAAGAAAAATACAACTAAAGAAGTATTAAGATTTTTAGAGACAACGCCTCAAAAAAGAAAACAACAACAAAGACAATCAGAAGATTTCTTATCATCATTTGAAGAAGAGATTCAAGATTTTGCAAAAAGTAATAATTAACCAATCAATATAAAAATAAATTAAAAAATGAGTGTATTTCAACAAGGGATGCCTAAGTTCCTAACAGGGGATAAAGTAGTAGCATTTGCACCAAGCAAAAAAGTAAGTAAGCATTTCAAAGGTTATCAAGATTTTTCTACATTATCTACATGGTATGAAGAAGACCCTATGAATAACCACATGGGACTTGTAAAAATGTTTGGCGACATTTCAAATGAACGATACGGAATGGGATTACTTCCAGAGCTTTTGAAAAAGAAACAAGTATATGAGGTAAGTGGTAACAATAAATTCACTTATGATGTAGCAGTTTATGAGGAGGAAAGATGTGAAACAGTAAGAGACACATCAGATCAAACTTATCCAGGACTTGATGGTTCTAGATTTAAGATTGTTCTTTCTGAATATTTTGCCTCAGGAGTATCTCTTTCAACAGATGTCTTTGATGGAGAGCCTATTATTGTAACAGAAGATGGTGCAGGAGTTCAAGTAACAGAAGGATTTGAGCATATTGTAGAACTTGTATCTACCGATAAAGAACTATGGTATCCAGCATCTCAATTAGAAGCAGGTATTTCTTATGTAAAAATAGGACATAACATATTAGGAGAGTACGGTACAAACTATGATACTTTTAGTATGCCAGACACTACGTCTAAAATGACATTAGAATTTGAACTAGGAAATGAGTCTGGTGTTGAAGCTTGGTTAACAGCAAAAGCAGATAGAGCATTCTCAGGAGCAGCAGTAACAGATTCAACAAATCAGTATTTACAATCTCTAAAAGGTCAAATTGACAAGATGGGGGACACAATGATGATTATGGATTATAATGCCAAATCAAGAAGTGTTAATTTTGATAGTACAAGACTTGCACCTACAATGGAATATTTTGTACGTAAGGAACTAGAAAAAAATACACAGTCACAACTTATGTGGCAGAAAGCAGGACGATTCAGAGATGGTAACGGAGATGTTATTATCAACGAAGGTCTTTGGTGGCAAATGCGAAGAGGTAAGATCATCAAATATTCTAGACCAGGAATGATGAATCGAGGTCATATCTCTGATGCTGTAGAGTACTTGTTTAGAAATAACCCCCTTCCTACAGATGAAAGAAAAGTAATGTTTGAAGTAGGATCTGAAATGGAAAAGAATTTCTATGAAATTTTCAAGGATGAAGCTAATCAACAACTAAATGGAATTGGTGGATTTAATCCTGCTTTGTTTGGCACTGACGGACAAATTCCTAGAAGCCCTGTTTCAGGAGAGCTTAATAAGTTGAAATTAGACATCGTTAAGTTTATTGAAATTAATCTACCAGGAATTGCAGGATCAGTTACAGTAAAACATAACCCAGCTTTAGATTACTTTGGAGGTCAAAAGTCTGATCGTTTTGCATCAGGTTCACATCCATACGGAAAATCTCATACAGCTTATTCAGCAGTTATTTTTGATGCAACAGATCAGATGTATTCAAATAATGAAACTGTACCACAAGGTGCTAAAATTGTAGAAGGTGGTAGTGAAGGAGCAAATATTTTCCTTGTAAAACCAAAAGGAGCATTAACTTATACAGGTTATACAAACGGACGATACAGTCCAGACAGAGCTTCTGATATCCACGCTGTAGCTAAAGAAAGAACAACTTCTTTTTGGGCATGGAATCAATGTGCTATTTGGGTAAAAGATCCAAGCAAGTTTGTAATGATTGAGCTTGATCCAGCAGCAAGATCAGGAATTAATAACTAATATTATTATTTAATAAATTTAAAACCTCTATTTAATGATAGGGGTTTTTTATTAAAAATATTTTTACATTATAAAATTTTTTATCTTTTTGTCTAAACTACATTATATGATTATATTTGTAACGAGAGAAAAACAAAACAAAGCATGTTAGACGATTTTAGTGTTAAAGTACCAGGTACAAATTTTATTTTAAAATCTAACTCTAGTTATAGAGTAGAGGGTAAAGTTTCAAAAAGTTCCCCAATAGAATATCAAAAAAAAGGTTTTACAAAAATACCAGAACCTATTGGATATAGATCAGGTGAACAGGTGAAAGTGAGATTTGATGCAAATAGAAAACTATGGGACACAGGATTTTATGAAAATAGTCCTTGCTACATAAGAAACAGGGTTTCTAAAGAACAAATAAAAGAAACAGTAGAAACTTTACAAGGGTTTCTAGTTCCTCATTTAGAAGAAATGTTAGAAGAAGGAGCATTAAGTAGGAAACCTTCTAACACATATTTTGATGAAGATTATGTATTTTATGTAAATCAAAAATCAAACTATACTACTAAAACAGCAGAAGATTTTTGGGGATTATGGAATGCAGTACTAAATTATGTTGTAGCCCCTGAAAAAGAACAAAATAAACTTGTATATAAGAGTGATTTAATAGGAACTCCTTTTATTATTACAGACAGTTTAGAAAAGAAAAATCAGACAAGAGATAATATTTTTGAAAAAACTAAGGCAACATCTACTTTTATGTCTATGTTAATTTCAGATAAACCAGCAGAAAAACAATTACTGGTAGATGTTTCAAATTATGTAGGTTTCAAGCTAAGTGAAAATACAGGTGATAAAATAGCAATCAGTCAATTTAACAATTGGATTACTAATACCCAAGATGCTTTACAAAATATCGAGACTTTTAATAATATTATTAAGTATTTCACAGATCCAAATAATAAAGAAGAGTTAGAAATATACAATCAATTTAATCATGCATTAAAAGAAGGTATTATAACTGTTACTAGAGAAGAATTTTTCTTAAAAGACGAATCTTTAGGAATGAATAAAAAGATTGCAGCGCAAAAAATCAATAAGAATAAAGCTTTAAAAAAGACTTTACTTGAAGAGATGTCTTAATGACGGTTAATGAATTATATCAAAGATATTTATTAGAATTACAAGCCAACGGAACAACTGATAATTTACAGAGTTCTAAAGGAGAGTTTGTAGTAAACTATAATAAACATCTAACTCGCCTTGTTGAATACTATATAGAAAGAAAGCAAGATGATGATAACAGATATATTCAATTATTAAAAGTAATAGATCAATCTGTAAATCTAAGTAAGAGAGTTGATAACAAAGATATATTTAGTTTACCAGAAAACTACTTAGATTTTATTGATGTAAATGCTTATGCTTCTAACGAAAATTGTGAAAATCAATTTTTTGATTTAAAAGAGGTAAAGGCTGAAAACATAAACAAACATTTAGTAGGAGAGTTTTCTAAGCCTTCTTTTAAGTTTAGAGAAAGCTTTTATCTAATTAACGAAAACAACATTACCCTATATACTAGTAAATTTAGATTTACAAAAACACTTCTTTCTTATTATAGAAAACCGCAGTATATAGAATTACAAGATCCAGATAATCCAGAAAGTCAATTCATAGATAAAGAAATAGAATTTGACGATAAATTCACAAATAGGGTTATTACATTAACTGCATCGGGTCATAGTCTAAACATAGATGATCCAAAATATCAAGCTTTAATTCAAAGCGCAATTTCAAAAATTTAAACCAATTAATAAATAAAAATTAAAAACAAATGGGATTACACTCACCAATTGAAAGACACTTTATAACTAATGAAGGGGCTGTCAAAACAACAGGAGGTTCATTAAAATTAACAAAAGGGCAATTTGCTATTATAGATTTAAATGCTCCAAATACAAGACAAGGAAAAGCATTAGTAGACTCTTTTGCAGGTAAATCCACAACTCATCAATTTGAACTTGCTTTAGGAACTGCCAATATTGGAGCAACACGTTCTATAAGTAATAAATCTTTTAATACTGTTCCTTTTACATTATCAGATGTAGAAGGTGTAAGAGTAGATGCTCCAACAGGAAAAGAAGATCAAGTAGATGATTTAGTAATTGGATTCAATGGTGTTGATGGAACAGAGATCGATATGCAAAATGGAGAAGAAGAAATTATACAAGCTACACTTACTGGAAAAGGAATTGAATATTTAGGATATGCAGGAGGTAAAGCAGTTGTACAAGTTACATTAATCGCACCATCTGAGGGAACTAAAATTACAACAGGTACACCAGCAGAAGGATCTGATGAATGGACTATGCAACAAGTTGTTGAAGAAGGGATTAAAAGATTTTTAGAAAGTGAATTGCTTGGACAAACACCTGTTACAAATTTAGTAGATATACTACCTGTAAATTCTGAAAATCCAGCAACAATTCCAGGAGTAGATCAAGTATTTTATTCTTTGACTTTAATGGATGATGGTACTTATAATTCTCTAGCAAAAGTTCAAGCTCAATATCCAGATTTAGATATTAAAAGTGAACCTTTATCTACAATGCAGACAAAATATATTGCAGTAGGTACAGCAGCACCAACAGATTACACAACTTCCTTACCAGATCTTATTAAAGGTTGTGATACTTGTCCAACAGGATATACAGAATTAAGTGATGGTTTTGTATATTCAGTAGAACTAGAAGATGACGGTACTGATAGCTCAGCTACGGTTCAAGCATTACCAGGAGCAGAAGCAGGTAGTGCAGTCCGTAATGGAGGAGAAGCAGGAACGGGTTCAGGTTTTTATTCTGTAGTAACAGATGATGCTTTAACACAAGCAGAGATTGACACTTTTATAGGAGCTAATCCAACAGCTATAGTTACTTTAGTTTCTAGCGATGTTGCAGAGTTATGTACAAACCCAACAACAGTGAGTGCTACATGGGTTGAAGGAGAGACTTGTAAAGTAAATGTAGAGACTTATACAATTAGATTAGGGGATGATGAATGTGGTAATACTATGTTACCTAAGCTACAAGCAGCTTACCCTGATTTAACAATTACAGAGGAATTAACACCAGCACCATCAGGATGTAGTAGAACATATGCTACTACTATTCAAACGAACCTTGTTTGTGAAGAGTGTAGTCCAATATATAGAGAACTTTTTGATTCTGAAGCACCAGAAAAATATGATCAAGTATTTTGGAAAAAACAAGATCCAGTATATAATGGAGAATCTAAAATGGGTATTAGATTTAGAGGTAAAAAAATTCGTCTAGGAGGAAGTGAAAATTTCAGAGATGAGATTCCTTTTGTAGCAGATTCTACAAGAATTCAATTAGTGGGAGGTTTTTCAACAGATATTAATGAAAATTATTCAATTGGTAGAAATGGTAGATTCAATGTTACTTTAATAAGTAGATATACTCCCCCAACACATTTAGGAGGTTTCTTATATATGTATGAAGATATGAGTAATACATATTTCGGATCTCTTCAAAGACATAAAGGTCATAATTACGCTAAGTTTGTTAATGGAGAAGAAAGTTTGATTAAACCTTTTGCTCAGTATGTTGATTATGCAATCACAATACATAAGAGACGTTATGCACAAACAGCAGGGCAAAAACAGGATGAAGGTCTTACTTACCATATTTTTGCAGAAGTTGGAAGACATCAGCAAGTAGAAGATTTAGTAAATAGTTTAGCAGTAGCAGCAGGAAAAGACCCTGTTCAGGCTTTTGCAAAAGCATAATTAATTAACTAACCAATACTAAAAGGAGAAGGGGTAATATACTTCTTCTCCTTTTTTAATACCAAAAAATAATGGGGTATACTGAATCTAATTTACTACGTAAAGCTATTATTGAATTAAGGCAACTTATTAATAAAAATAATAATTCTACAGATACAGGATCAGGTACTTCTACAGAAGGATCTACAGAAGCAACATTACAAGTATTAGTAGACCAAACTAATCAGTTAGAAACACTATTAGGAGGTATTAATATAAACACTTCTAAAAGCAATTATCAATTAGATATACAAGAGCAAACAACTGATGGAACAACAGATATTAATCAAGTTGTAGCAGTTTCAATAACTTTAATAGGAGATGGTGGTACTATTAATGGAGTTATATTACCAAATGGAACAACAATAAGTGCTAGTAATGAAGAAGGAGGTTTTATAACTAATTCAGTACCTTATACAGTACCAACTTCTACGGGAGGTAAAATTTTAATTACATATAATAAAATAATTTGAGTTTAATAGTTAATATACCGAATGTAGATTCAAAAGGGTTAAAAATATTTCAAAGAGCAGAATTTTTTTCAAATCTTTTAGACGGACAACAAATTGGAGATATTTCTGTAGTAGAAAAATCTACTGGGGTAAAATATATAAACTTTAAAGACTCAGGATTTTATATTTGGAACGGAACGGATTGGAAATCTGACGATGACTCTATAATTCAATCAATAGCTCAAAATGTTATAAATATAGATTCAATAGAATCAAATCTAATAGATAATAGAATTGTTGTAAAGCAAGCTTCTGATTTATTAAACATAGATAGTACTAAAGTATATGTCATAGATGGATTTATTGATATGGGTAATCAACCAATAGAAGTACCTTCCACAGGAATATATATAAAAGGTTTGGACTATTTTATATCTGGTTTATTTTCTAGTCAGAATAATTACACAATGTTTATTAATAAAACAGGCGAAGCTTCGGGCAATGTAAGAATAGTTAATTTAGAAGTATTTTTAAATGGAACAAATTCTAGTTATTTTAATTTAGATAACCAATTAACTTTTGGATCTTTTGAATTAATGTCTTGTAATTTAGGAAGATCTTTTCAAAATAGTAGTTCTTTAGGATCTCTAAGCAACTACAGACAGTTTAGAACCGATGATTTTGCAGGTTTTAGCTTAACGGACGGATTAGAATTTTCAGGGACTTGGAGTGGAGGATTTAGTATTACAGGTACAATATTATTATTTAATAATACAACAGGATTAGAATTATTTAAGGAAGGTAATAATCTAATATTTCAAGGAAGTTCTACTAGTAATTTAAATGCTTTAGGAGTACAAGATGATGCGATAATATTTAATTTCCAAGATGATAATTTTGTTAGAGATGAAGGTTTCATATTAGAAGGAGCAAGATTTAAAATAGGAACAAATCCTGTACCTAATATGAGTCTAGAGACTCCTAAAAAATTATTTAAGAACTGTAGTGGAATAAAAAACACATTTCCTGGAGGAAGATGGGAAGTAACAACTCAGATATTAACGCCTTTAAGTGGTCAAAACCAATTTAAATCTTTAGGTAATACCTCATATAATGATTTAGTACATTTCACACAAATAAATAATAATGAATTTATATATAATTCAGAAATAGAAAAAGATTTTATTATTACAGGTCAATTAGTAGTAGATGGAGGTGCCAACGATCAAGTAGATTTAATAATAAGAAAGTATAATAACTTACTATCATTGTATGAAGACATTAGAATTTTTACAAGAAATATATCTAATTTAGTAGGAGGTATTGATATTGCTTACTTCAATCCTTATACCCCTGTAACATTAAATAAAAATGATAGAATAGAAGTCTGGTTAAGAAATAATTCGGATAATACTAACGCAACATTAGTGCAGGGATCTTTTTTAGTAATAAATGTAAGAAATTAATGAAAATACTAACGGAAGAAAAATATATAGAAAGTTTATTCTTAATTTTAAAAGGCAGATCTCCATTAAGTGATGAATTACAATTTTGGAAAACAAGATTTGATAAATCTACAGAACTATCTACAGAAGCTGTTTTAAGCGTCACAGGTTCAGCAGTAGATAATACCGACCCTATTAATCCTATTATAAATTTAAATAGTACAATACCTATAATAACTAATAAAGAATATGCTTCTTTTTATTTATCTACAAGAGGACTTACAGGTCAAGGTAATATAGCTAGAACAGTAGTATTAAATGAAACTTCTGTAAATAGTAATCCTTTAACATTTATACTATTAAATAATGAGATTACTATAAATAAAACAGGTAATTTTAAGATAGATTTTGGTTGTTACTTTAATAACAGAAATTCTTCAAGAACAGAATATACATTTTGGATAGAAGTTAATGGTGTACAAATAGCAGGATCAAGATCTGGAAATTATCAAAGAGGGTATGATAGTGGACAAAGTTCTGATATCAGTATGATACTACCTATTATATCAGGAGACGTATTAAGAATACGAGTTCAAAGAACAGATGGAAGTTCCACGGTAGGATACCAAGATAATAATGGTACAAGACTAACTATAGAAGAAAAGTAGTTTATGAGATTTTTTAAAAAGAAACAAGTAGCTTTAGATAAGTTCAGAAAAGAAGAAGACACTCTAATAACTTTTGAGGAATTAGAAAAAATGCCTATAAATAAAGTAATAAATTTATATGAAGAATTTAAAGGAGCAGTTGAATTCACCAGATTAGCCAGCAATAACAGTAATTTAATATTTACAGTCACAATGAAAAAAGGACAATTATGGGAAAAACATAATCATGATTGTGAAGAAACTATACTATTATTTAAAGGGAAATTAGAAGATATATTAAAAGAAAGAGAGATAATTCCAGCACAAACTATGACATTTAAATCTTATGAAAAACATTACATAATAGCTAAAGAAAATAGTGTATTTTATGTAGAATTTAAAAAACCCTTATAAAATGAATGAATGGATTTTAAAAAATTACGCAATAATTATAACTCTCATAGTGACTCCAGTACTTACTTGGTTTATTTCAAAAAGGCATCATCAAAAACTAGATTTGGATCAGAAGAAAAGTAATTTAGAAGGCAATGCTTCTGACAATATATCTAAAAATCTGGATTTATATCAAAGACTATTCGAGGATTTAAGCGATAAGCTACTAAAAGCGCATGAAACAATTGATAAATTAGAAGAAGAGTTAATTATAATTAAGAAAAAACATCAAGAATTAATAGAAAATAATTAATATTATGCAAGAAAATTTTTATAATATAGGGGTATTTGCTGTATTTGTAGTATTAGGTATAATAGTAAATTTACTTAAAAAAAGAGCAAAAAAAGAAAAAATAACTACTTGGAGAATTGTCGAAGAAGTATTTGGAGCAGTGTGGATTTCTATCTTAGCAGGAGTTATATTAGACGAATTTACTCAAATAGGTAATTTAGCTATTTATGCTATTTCTTCCTTTTGTGGCTTTGCTAACTCATTTGTTATAGATAAAATAGGTAAAGGGGCATTACAATCTGTTGCAGATAAACTTAAAACAAAACCAAAAAATGAGCAAGGAGATATTTAAACAATTTTTTAAGCATACTCTACGATGGGAAGGAGGTAGTAAACTTCATAATGTTAAAGGAGACTCAGGTGGATGGACTAAGTATGGAATTGCATATAATAAAAATAAGCATTTATTTGACAGCCTAAAGCATTTTAAAAAAATTGATTATGAACAAGCTTCTACAATAGCTTATGAAAAATACTATTTACCTATAAAAACGGATAAATTACCATTTAATGCTCAATTAATGTATTTCGATATGGCTTATAACATGGGTAATAACAGAGCTATAAAAATACTACAAGATTGTTTAGGGTTAAAAAAAGATGGCATAATAGGAAGAATAACAGAATCTAAAATGCATTTAGTTACTTTAGATTGTCTTTATAAAAAAAGAAATGATTGGTATAAATTACTAGATAACAGAACTTCATGGGGTTCTAAATTTTATAAAGGTTGGATAAATAGAAGTGAGGATATATATTTAAAATCTAAGGAGAATGAAAAACAAAATACAAATAACAGTAATAATATTATTTCTAACAGTAATAACAGTACTGTGGTTTCAAAAAATCAAAAATCAAAATCAATTGTTCCAAGTACAACAGGAGCAGAAGCTACAAGTATTGAAGATAGATTCATTAATAATATTGAAAAATGGTCTAGCCAGAAAGATGGTAGCAGATACCCTAAAAGAAAAGGAGATTATTAAACTTGCAAAAGAAATAATGAAGTTAAAAAATCGTAAACCTATAATCATACAAAAAGCAGTAGTAAGACCAGTAGATACAGTAAAAATAACAGAAAAAATTTATATAGAGAAGGATTCTTTATATATAAAAGATTACTATCCAAGTAAAGAAAATTACTTTTTAGAATACTCTAATAAATTATCAATAAAAGATACAGTAGGAAAATCTACTTTTAAATTCAACCCTTTAAATATAGACATAGTAATAAGTCAAAGAAAAGATGGAATATTTGAAGCAGATATTAAAACCCCAGAATATCTAAAAATAGATAAAGTAGATATTCAAGCAACACCTATAACAAAAGTTAAAAAAGATAAATTTGGATTACTATTTGGAGCAGGATATGGAAAAGATTTTAAACAAAATAAGAACTTTATAAAAGGAGATTTTTATGTTCGTTATAAAAAGTTTTATATAGGAGTGGAAGGAGCTACAAATAACCAATCATCATTAGGAATAAAAGTAGAATTTTAAAAATAAATTTAAAATTAACACTTTTTTAATAAGAATAAATAAATAGTATATTTGCATATGGAGTCAGGTAAAGTTATGTTAGACTTTCAAATTTTAGAAAGTAAAGACCCAAAAGTATTAATAATAGCTGATTCAAGTATGTGGAAACATATTAAAGATAAGCCATCTATTATAGAGATTACAATTCCAGGAAGAAAATATCCCATAGTACATTATTGGAGTAAAGAAGAAGTTAATATTTTTAACAGTTTGACATTAGCGGTTAATTGTATTTCTGGATGTCAACCTTTAGAATTTGTTGACTTACCTGATGGAATATATAATGTAATATTAAAAGGTTCTCCCGAGACTCTTTTTTGTAGAGAAAGAAATTTTTTAAAAGATACTGAATTAAAATTAGAAATTAAAAAGTTGCAGTATCTAAATTTAGAAAATAAACAAAAACAAAAAATGTTAAGTGAGTCTTTAATGTTATTAGATGGTGCGGAGGGAGCTATCATGTATAATAATGTAGAAGATGCTATTGCTATTTACAGAAAAGCAAATGAAATAGTAGAAAAAGTCAAAAATTGTAAAGATTGTGAGCGCACAAAGCATTATACATAAAACTAGAAAAGATTTAAAAAATAAAGCTTATTGCATTTATGCTGAAATAGCTAAAAATTTTATATTGGAAGAAGATTATAAAATAGAAACCAATTATTGCTACGAAGATTATAGTAAGTTAAAACTATTAATAGATTTAATTGATTATGATATTGTAGAAGAACACATTAATAAAGTACAATTAGGTTACGGAAAAGAATGTAGTTCTTGTAGTCAAAGAATTAATAAGTTACAAGAACAAGAAATAGTTTGTGAATCTCCCTCAGTTGAAAATAATTTTATTGTTTATAAAAATACTTATACTTTTAATATAAATAGTTTTACAAAAGGATTTTCAGATCCACAAGGATTTACACCAAATATTATAAAAATAGTATCTCTTCCAGATCAAGGAGAATTAAAATTTAACAATGTTTTAGTTTCAGAAGGTCAGGAAATATTATTAAATCAAACAAACCAATTAACATTTGACTTGCTAAACCAAACAAATATCCAAGATTCTATATCTTTTATATTCCAAACAAGTCATAATAACCCAGAATGTAATTTATTTAGTAACATGGCAATATTTACAATTAATTCAGAAGAATATATTAATCAAGCTCCTTCATCAGTGGGGGATAATACAATAACAGTACCTAACAGATCTACGACAGTTTTAACAACTGCTATGTTTACATCACAAACTACTCCCGCCTATGCAGATCCAGAGAATGACCAACCACAAAATTTAAGAATTGATAGTATAGCAGCAGATGCTGATTTACTTTTAAATGGTGTTGCTGTAACAATGGGACAAATTATACCCTTTACAAGTATAAACAGTGGATTATTAACCTTCGTTGCACCAGATCAAGATGCAACAGATTCTGATATATTTACCTTTTCAATAAGTGATACAGGTTCAGGACTATATTCAAATTAATTTATGGCAACATTTACAATAAATAGTGAAGAGTTTATTAGTGCGTCAACAACATTAAGTGTACAGAACTCTTCTGTTGCATTGTTGACAGTATCCACTAATTTAGGATCTGTTGAAATCAATTGGGGTGATGGTGTAGTAGATAATAATGTATCTCATACTTACGCCACTCCATATACAGGAGATATAGAAGTATCTATATTAGGAGGAAGCCTATCAAATGTTACATCTATATTTTCAGGACCTACTGGATCTAGTAATTTTAATTTTAATTTAACTAAATTTTTAGAGTTTCCTAACATTGAAAATATAAATATTACTAGAAATTTTATATCAGGAGATTTGTCAAGTGTATCTTCTCTAGGGTCTTTAGTAAGTTTTGGACTGTCAGGTAATACTACAATAACAGGGGATGTTTCTAATTTATCTACCTTGACAGGTTTTGTAGTAATAGGAGGAAATAATACTGTTTCAGGGGATGTTTCTAATTTTAATAATCTTATAGGGAGTAATTTAAATATAACAGGAGCAAATACCTTAACAGGGGATATAACAAATAATATTAATGTAACATCAACTGTAGATATTAAAGGAAATAACACACTTTCAGGAAGTATAAATACAATAAATAATTCAGTAACAAATCTTACAATTTCAAGTACTTCTAACACAGTAACAGGAGCCTTAAACAACCTTCCAACATCTTTATCTCAATTAAATATACAAGGTATAGGTAACATTTCTGGAAATACAAACAATATTTCAGCAATAAATTATTCATTTCTTAATATAACATCACCTAATACCACTGTAACAGGGCTTGTTCAAGACTATATATCTGGTAGAAATTTATTTATCTTTAATAATTCAAACATAACAGGAGGAGATTTAGGGTTAATAGATAAGTCTAATTTTATAGCATTTGGTTTTGATGATATTGATGGGCAATTAAGTTATACACAAGGGCTTTGGAATAATGGAAGTGTTGTAAATATATCATTAAATGTATCAAATAGCATTTTTTCTTTAACTATAACAGAGTTAGACCAATTGTTAATAGATTTAAATAATTCTACTTTTAATAAATCAGCTCCTCAATCCAAATTAGTACTAACAGGAGGCTTTTCAAGAGGCACAAATTCAGATACCGCGTTTAATCAGTTAACCGCTGACGGTTTTGATATAACAATAAGTTAAAAATGAAAAATAATTGCACAAAATCACAGGAAGCAAATTGTACTTTTTATAAAGGATACTTACCAGAAGGTTCTGAACTAAATAAAGAAAGCTGTGTATCTCTAGAAGAAACTACAGAAGAATTATATAAAGATACAGAAGAATTAAAAAAGAATTCAGATTTATCTAATTTAGGCACCTCTTGTATTAATTATAATCCTGCAAAAGTAGGAAAACCAACAATAAAAGAATTTGCCTCCAAGATAGAACAAGAGGTTTGTGATTTAAAAGATAAAAACAAAGTAGTAGAAAGTATATGTGCAATTTCTTTAGAGGGCTGCGGACTAGAATTAGGAGATTTAGTAGATCAATGTGGAGAACAGCCACAAACTTTTGGACAACTTTTACAAATATTAATAAACAAATAAAAACATAAAATGTGTAACTGTAAAAAAAAATGTAATAACTGTTATCCCGTATACGGTTGCCCAGTAAAACTATCTACAAATTGTGTAACTTATAACGGATCAGATTTACCTTCTACGGGAATAACAAGAGGGACTAATTTACGAGATGCTTTAATAAGAATAGATTCAACTTTTAGAACACTTAGTTCGGGAGGTTCAACATCTACTACATCTATTAATTATGATCAAACTTCGGGAGTACTAACTTCTGTATTTTTAGATGGGTCTACTAGAACTACAAACATACCACAGTTATCCGCATTAACTTTAAATACTAATTCAACAGATATAAGTATAGTAAATCAAATACTTACGTTGAACAAAGCTACTCAAACAACTGATGGATTATTATCTAAAGAAGATAAATTAAGAATTGATCAGAGCTTAGCAATTGACTCTACTATAACACTAGTAGTTACAGCAACAGAAGCGGGTACAACAATTATAAATATTCCAAATATAATTAAAAGTAATTTTCATTATCAATTATTTAGAGGAGGTAATCTAGAGCTTCCTGGAATAGGTAATGAATATATTTTAAATACAACATCTAACCAAATAGAATTAACAGAGCCTCTTGTTTTAGGAGAAGTAGTTCAATTCTTTTATAAATACTAAGAAATGCCAAAAACGTTAGGTAAAATAACAGAATTAGTAAGATCTCAAAACATAGGATCTGTAATAGTAACAGGAGCAAATCTAATCCCTAGGTATTTATCAGGCTCCCCAGGTCAAGTATTAAAAGTACAACCAGATGGACTACTTTTGTTTGAAAATGAAGGTACTATTTCTTTAAGTCCAGATACTAATAATGATTTAAGCAATGCTTCTGGATTATTTTTAGATGTTTCTCAATCTCCTGTAATCGATACATCAGGTATTACGGGTACATCAGGCAGTGTAACACCTCTTCAAAGTTTACTAGACGGAATAGCTAGCAACTCATTTGCACCTAGTTTACAACAAGTTGTTGATCAAGGTAACACTTCTAATAACAGAATAGATTTTTCTAGCAGTGTTGTAGGATCTGCTTTTACAGCAATATCAATTACTAATACAAGCGATTCTAAATCATTAGAAATTAATAATGAAGGATTAACCACTTCCAACAATAACGGAAATTTACTTTTAGATGTAACAGATGGAGATTTTGGACAATCTAATATTCTATCTTTTTTATCTACTAAATTAGGAATAAGAACAGAAACACCTTTATTATCAGGTATTGTTTTAAATACAAGAATTTCAGCATTAGATCCTATTAATGATCAGGACTTAGTTACAAAATCTTACGCAGATGCTAATTATTCAGGTGGTGGAGTAGGATTACCTACACCTACGGTATTAGGGTCTAAGCTATCTAATATTGGTGGGTCTTATGTAGAAGTTCTAGAAAAAACAGAAAGGTTTTTAGGATCTGCTGCAACTTTAACAGATGGTGATAATAATCGAGTAATTACACTTCCAGAAGCACATTTAACAGAAACACAAGGATTTTTAAAAAGAATAAGAGTACAAGGACAAGAAAGAGAATTAACAGATGATTATAATGTGGTATCAGCTACACAAATTGAATTTTTATTCCCAGTAAATGATACAGATATTATACATATAACTTATAATATAGCAATATAATGGCACTTAAACGAAGAATAGTAGATTTAGAAACTGGAGCACCTTTATCAGTTTTAACAACAGATATTAATGGAGAAAATATATTTATACCTCAAAGTGAATTAATTAGTGGGGACACTATTGATTTAGTATTAGAAGCTTCTACTTTAGAGGATCAAGATATTAGTATAAACAGAGTACAAGGAGTATTAGACGGTGTTAACAGAGTTTTTATTGTACCCGAAGCATCTTATATATCAGGACAAATTAAAGTATTTATTGAAGATATTGAATTGACTTTAGATCAACAATATGAAGAAACAGATCCTACTATAGGTTCTATAACATTAGCGCAAGCACCTAAAGAAGGAACAAATGTTTTAATAAGGTATAATAGTATAGGAGTGCTTCCAAATCCTGCTGTACCAGTAATTATAAATTTAGGCTCTGAAGCTACAGGATCACTTAATTTTAATCCTGTAAGATTAGTATTCCAACAAACAATCAATGTAGGCGAATTAACTAATATAAATCAACAATTATCAGGCGTTAGTTTATTAATAACAGTATCAGGAGCTTTCCCTTATGGAGGAGCAGATGCGGGTGACATATCTACTACAGGTGTTAATTTTGGAGCTACAACATTCGATGATACATTAGAAAATAACTTAATATATAATACAGCAGTATATTCATCAAATACTAGAGATATTGAATATGAATTTTCTGGATTTCAACCAAACGAGTTAATAGATTTTAGAATTTGTGGAGCTAGAACAACTAATGGCGGAGCTAGACAAACTTTAGTAACATCTAATGATAATAAAACAGCAACAATTTTAGTAGATAATAATCCACCAGAATCTCCAAAAGATATTATAGGAATAGTGGCAAATAATTTAGGTGTTATAACTTTAACTCAATCATCTATAGGAACAGATCCTAATTATTTGAATGGTATTCAATTTTCAATATAAAAAAAATAAACAAATGGCATTAGAGCAAGGATCTATAGGATCAAAGATACTTTTAGAGGATTTAATTAGTGGATTAAGACCTTCTGGAATACTAAAACAAAATTTAGAAGTAGGTGAGAGCATAAATCAAAGTACTCTTGATAATCCTGTTACAAAGTTTAATTATAAAGGCACTTATATTGTAGATTTATCTTTTTGGGGTATTGATGAAAATTCAACTCCTTTAGAAACTACAGTTGGATTAAATAATTTATTTAAATGGGCAATAAAAAGTCCTGCTTTAACTACTATAGTGTTTCCAAAAAATTATAAATTTACTTTAGATGTTATCCAAGATTTAGTTTATAGTAGAGATAGTACAGCAGTTTTTCCTCATTATTTTGCTATAGTTATTCAGAATTTACATAATGTAGATATTAATTTAAATGGGAGTACTTTTACATTAATTCCCAATGCTATTACAAGGTATCAAATCTTCTTCTTAGAAGATTGTACCAATATAAGAATAAATGACGGAAAATTAATTGGAGAAAGAATAGAACATGATTATACAACAAACCCTATTCCAAATACAGATCATGAACATGGTCATGGGATATTAGGCAGAGGAGCTAATAAAAATATAGAACTTAGAAATCTTTTAGTAAAAAGAGTGATGGGTTATGGAATAGCTTTTTATTTTAATGAACCTGTTGTAAATACTATTTTTAATAACTCAATTAATTTAGATAATATTGAAGAAGGAGATATAGATTCTTTTGGTAATGAAATAGCTGATCCAACTAAAACCAGAACTGAATTTAGAACTATAGCAGCTAGTCTTTCAGAAGTAGAAGATTTTTATTTAGCAGGACTAGGATTTTTCTCTGCAAATGGAATAAGAGATAATGCTGAAATTATTGTATATTTTTATGATGAAAATGATGTTTATATAACAAATAGTGTTGGAGTTGAAGGTAGTAAAATAACAAGACCAGAAGGCGCAGCAAAATTTAGAATGACTTTTGATCAACCTTTAATTGCTACTAATTTCTTTTTAGGAGGTATTGATGATAATGGTGTAGATAGAGTATTAACTGTTACAGAAAATAATGCTAACAATTCCGCAAGATATGGTAGAACTGACTTAATTGAATTTACGGATGAACAAATTCAGTATGGATTCCATCACCCAGATTCTTTGAAAGAAATTACCACTTTTAATTATGGAAGTTTTGTTGGCGAAGAATTATTTTATTATGACGATACAGATACTTTCTTAGAAAAGAAAAGTTATCCTACTGATATTATATCTATACCAGCAACAGCTACTAAATATAGAATATTTGCAAGACAGACACCATACAATGAATGGACTAGTAGGTTTTTAATATTCTTATCACCTGTTAAAGTATCTGAAAATGTAAGTGTAAAAAATTGTATTTTAGAAGAAAATAGAGCTATGGGACTTGCAGGTGTCTATAATGGATTAACTGTAGAGAATACTGTATTTACTAGAAATGGAGTTACTATACAAGGTAATACCAAAGAGCGTAATCTTGGTTATGGAATAGATCTAGAAGAAGGACATAAGATAAATAAAAACATTACAATTAATAAATGTAAATTTGTTAAGAATTTTGAAGGAGGAATATTATTCTATCCATTAGATAATCTAATTATTACAAATAATTATTTCGATGAAAGAGCTAATATTATATTTCCTAAAATAAACAAAGTCACTTTAGATAATAATACATTTGTAAACCATGAAAAAGGAGACATTCCTGTAAAATTTAATAATACAAATGCTACATACATTAATTCTAGAATCGATAAAACACATGGGACATTGAGTAATGGGACTTTTATAAATTGTTTTATTGAAGGAAAAACAGCAGCATCTAATTTTGCTACAGAGTCTGTAGAAGAGATAGTTATCCACAACAGTAAATTTATATTTACAAATGATTTCAGTAAACCTGAATTTATTATTGCTTATGCTAAAACTAAAGTAACTCTTAAAAATTGTGAAATTATTAATCAAGGAGACAATAGTATAAATTTAATTAGAAGTACTACATCAGGAGCAGTTAATCCTTTAACAACAGTTCAGGGATTAATTATAGATAATTGCAAAGTTGATGGATTAAGAATATCAGAAAATTCTAGAATTAGTAAAATTATAAATAGTGAAATAAGTATTCCTTTATCTTTTAATGCAAGTATAGCAGATTCACCGCTTAGTCAATATGGAGGATTAGAGTTAAGAAATAATAATAAATTTGATCTACAACCTAAAGGTAATGATACTAGTGGTACAAGATTTAGATTTGATACACCTGTAAAAAGTCAAAATAATTTTTTCACTTATAAAGGTGTACAATTTATAGCTGCGGGTACATATATGTTTGATTTTGATCAAGGATTGGAAAGTAGAAATGATGTTTTTATATCTACTTCTCCAACCGCACTAAGATTTTTTAGAACGAATGGTGATGTAAAGTTTATAAAATCTGAAGTAAGGGCAGAAAATGCATCCGCTTTAATTGAGCATAATGGAACATTAGAAGAATTTCAAGCTTTATATTCTCCCGCAAAACAATAATAAATGAGTAATTGTAATCAAATTAATATTCCAGAAACAGATAATACACAAGGTTGTTGTGAAGATATACAACTTGATAGCTGTATTAAAATAACTAAAGATTTATTAACGTTACCAGCAGTAAAAGGAACAACATTAGAAGTAGTATTAAAAAAAATAGTAGATAAAATAACAGAAACTTCTAAACCTTTTTTAATATATACTCCAAGATTGGAACCAACCAATCCAGTAAAAGGTATGGTTTATTCTGATTCAGTAAGTGGAGAATTAAGATATAGAAATCCAGTAACAAACAGTTGGGATACCTTAAATCTACAATCTAATGTAGGAATAGTAGATAATAATTTAGGTTAAAAAAATAATAATACATATGTGTAGTAAATGTAATAATAATAATAATAATTGTGGATGCACAACTAGTACAATATCTTTCATTTATGAAGGACAAGAATTAACTTGTATAGATGTCCCTACAGGAATGTCTTTAGAAGGAGTTTTAACTCAAATAAATAGTAAATTTTGCGAGTTAATCACTACAGTTACAAACACCAATATATCTAATTATACTTTAAATCTAAATAATAATGATTTAATATTATCTAATAGTGGTAACACAGTATCAATTGTAGATATTTCTAATTTCTTAGATAATTTAAATTTAGCCAGAATAGTATCATATACTATTAATTCAGAGTCTAAAATAATAAATTTAATCAGAGATAATAATACTACTATACCAATAGATATTTCTAGCATGTTCTCTGTAGGAGCTAACACTACAAACAGTAGTTTAAGTGTTACAGGTATTACAGAAAAAGTAATCACTTTAAATGATTCTGAGGGTAATGATGTAAGGACTACTTTTATAGATAATAATACAACTAATTCTACTCTTACAGTAACAGGAGATACTACTACTAAAACAATAACTTTAACAGATAGTGATAATAACTCTATTTCTACTGATTTTATAACTAATTCGGATAATCAGTCAAGAATAGAAAATAGTAGTTTATCTATTGATCCTGGAACCTTTAACGCTACAACCCAAGGAGGAACTACCCCAGATGGAGAGTTATCTTTAATTCGAGAAGATAATACAGAAGTTAATATTGATGTAACTCAATTAGTACCCACAGGTCTTGTAAAAACAGAATTAGGTAATACAGGATTTGTTTTAGCAGGTATAGATAGAGCAATAAAGTCAACTATGCTAGGAAATAAAGCTATAGATATGACTACTACAGTAGTAGGAGGTATAACAGACTTTGGGGCTTCAGGAACTGCTTCTACAGCTATAGGAAGTACTGCCTTATCGGAAGGAAATTTTTCGATATCTATTGGAAGTACTTCAAGAGCAATAGGAAACTCTTCTATATCAGTAGGTTGGGCTAGTGAGTCTGGGGGAGATAGATCAACAGCGTTAGGTACAGGAAAAACAACAGGACTTTACTCAGCTTGTTTAGGTACATATATAAACCAATCAGGTATTCCTGAATCAGTAGGAGAAAGCTCTGTAGCAATAGGTTTTTCTTCTAAATCAGTAGGGAATAAATCTGTAGCAATAGGAACAGACACAGAGGCACATTCCTACGCAGAAACAGTTATAGGAACATATTCAAAAGATTATGTACCACAATCAATAACGGAGTCTGTTGATACAGATAAATTATTTGTTGTAGGAAATGGTAAAATTTTAGGAAATTCTGTAGTTAAATCAAATGCTTTTGAAATATATAAAAATGGAGCAAGTGTATTTAAACCTATGCTAGAACCAACTAATCCAGAAGAAGGAATGTTTTATTTTGATATTACCACTAAAAAATTAAGATGCTATGATGGCACAACATGGCAAGACCTTTTTTAAAAATTTTGTTTACTCTCTTTAGAAGGGGTTTCTTTTTATAAGAAGCCTCTTTTATTTTTTTATGAATTTTCTAAAAACCTTATAAATATGTATTTTTGCATATGTTTACAAACAAAGAAATAGTAGGTAGAATAAAAAATCAATTAAATCTTATCACAAAAGATGATCAAGTAAATGATCGATTTATCTTATATACTGCACAAAATATAACTACGACATATATTTCACAAAAACTACAAGATATGTCTTTATATAGAGAAGATAATCTATACACTACAGTAGATTGTTTCACTTTAGAAGAGGTTTCTTCTGAAAAATGTGGAATACCATTCAAATCTTGTAAAACCCTCTTTAAATCTACTAAAAAAGTTCCAAAAATTATCTATTCTAAATTAGGAGCATCACTTAGAGAAGTTACATCCCTCGATGGAAGTGTTTCTTATAAACCATCTACTTCGGTTAAGTTTAAAAATGATTACAAAAGAAGCAAAGGAAAATTAAACAAGTTTTATATAGAGAACGGATATTTAATTATAACAGATAATATTAAAAAAGTATCTTTGAATGTATTAACATTAGATTTATACGATGCAAATGAATTATCAAATTGTTCAGATAAATGTATGAGTGCTTGGGAATATAATTTTGTTTGCCCAGATAAATTATTAAAATTTGTAATTGATGAGACAGTTCAATCTATATTGATAACTAAGCAACTACCAGAAGACACAAAACCTAATCTTAACCCTAATGATAAATAATTATGTTTAGATCAAAAAAACTAGTAGGAAATAGAAGATATGTAGGAGATTATAAAGCTTATCAATATTATAGAGATAGAGAAAAACACAGAAATAAGAAAAATGTAAAAGATTTTGTAGATCATGGTAGAATACTAGGAAGTATTTATAAAAAAATAGGCGAATCAATTTCTGAATATGAAGGAGGTGTTTTCATAAAAGGAATGATGTATTTGATACCTCAATTATATCCTGAAAAAGTAATAGCTACAATACCTAGTTCAGAGGGTTTTGATTATAGTATGAATACTCATACACAAGGCAGGTTTGCAACAATTCTTTTTGTAAATTTATTTCCAGGAAACAAGCATGAGTTTTGGACAATGGATAATGCTTTTTTCAAATCTATAAAAACTATGGTATCAACAAAATTAAAAGAATTTAAACCAACTTTTACATTTTCTTTAAAATCTTTATTAAAAGCCAGTAGATAATGACAATTGAAGATATAATAATAGAAGTTAAAAATACTTTACAAGCATATGATGCATCAGGATTAATAGATGATATATCTTTAAATAATTGGATTAAAAGATGTTTGAAGCAGTTTGGAGGAAATTTAATGATGGAAGAAGAATTAACTATTAAAGTAGAAAATGGTAAAGCTAAACTTCCAGATAATTATTATTCATTAGCTTTAGCTTTAAGGTGTGAACCAGGAGGAGTATCAACTGAATGTGAAAAGGATAAAAAGCATATACAGTCTCAATATTTTTACAAAGAAAGATTAGAAAGATCTGAATTTTTTGATAATCAAGGAGGAGTTGATTTTATAAAATTAGGAGAAGATGTTAAAACTATAACAGAAACTGTTTATTTTATTGATCAAGCAAATAATAATAGACCTATTAATTATCATTATAATAATTTACAGCTTTTAAAATTAAAAAGAGGATATAAAAAAACTAAATGTGATGTAGGATGTCCCAATATACATGTACAAAATAGCCCTTACGAAATAAGTATCTTTAATAATAATTATATAGACTGTAATTTTGAAGATGGTTATATCTATATTAGATATAAGGGACTTTTTATCGATGAACAAGGTAATATAATAGTACCCGAAACAGACAGAGATAGTTTACAATACTATATTCAATATCATTGCATAAGAAAAATATTAGAAACTTTATGGGTTAATAATGATGATCCAAATGTAATTAACAAATTAAATTATTTTTCTCAAAAAGAGAGAGAAAATTTTGCAATGGCTAAAAACGAGATAATTAATAACGGAATGTTAGGTTGGGCGCAAGCAATTAAAAAAAGAAATAAATTAAGAAGAAGAAAATTCGATTTAATGTATAGTTCTATATAATGGAAAAGAAAATAAACATATCTGTTCCTAAAGTTGGAATGCGAAAAGGTTCTTCAATTAATCAATTGGAGAATTCTTCTTTTACCCATATGAAAAATGGACAGACTGTAGATGCTAGTGGTAACAGAATAACTATATCTAATGAGCATTCTAATATTTTAGCTAATAAATTCAAAGAAGGATATTTTGTTGTAGGTTTTAAGAATAATATTATAAAAAATAAAACTTATTTCTTTTTAACAAATCCAGATACAAATATTTCTGAATTAGGATGTGTTATAAATAATACTAATTTTATAGAAGAACAAGATATAGTAAATTCTGAATGTAAGGATTGCCAAAAAATAAGTAAATATTTATCAAATCCTTTAGAAGATACAGAACAAGTTTCTCATCAAGAATATACAACCTTATTAGAGGACTCTTGTAATTTATGTTTAAATTTATCTATTAATCACCCTATAACTAGTATTGAAATAAAGATAGAAAATGTAGGAGAAGTTATGTTTTTTACCGATGCTAATGGATTTCCTAAATATATTCAATTAGACGAGTTAGAACAATATAGTTTTATAGGAGAAGAGTCTTGTGGAGAAGATACAGAAACCACTTGTCTAGATTGTGATAAATTAAGAATATTTCCTCTTTATACTTTTCCAAAATCGGATAATTATGAAAGGGTTTTAGGAGGAAATCTAAAACAAGGAAGTTATGAAGTATTTTTTGCATACTCGGATCAATTAAATAATGTTTTAACAGATTATACCTCTATATCTTCTCCAATTATAATATTCGATGATTCAAATGTTATTCAAGAGCAAGAAGAACAAAATAAAACAACTAATTTTGGAATTAAATTATCTTTAAAAAATGTAGACCAAAGATTTAGATTTTATAAAGTTGTTGTAGTTTATAAAAATAATACAGGAGCTACTACTATCTTTTCTACGGGTAATTATTCTATAAATGATAATAATATAATTATTACATCTAATCAGGGTGAACCAGTAACTCAAAACGAATTATTTATTAAAAAACCAGTAATAGATACATGGAATGGGTTAACTACATCTAATAATTATTTATTTGGATATGGTATAAAAACAAAAACTCCATTAAATTTACAACCCGTAGTTAATTTTATGGGTTTAGGAATAAAATGGCAATCTTTTATAGCAAAAGAAAATTTATATAAAGAGGCAAACTCTTATCAATATTTAAGTTATAATAGAGATGAAAATATTCCAATAGGTATTTCTTTTATATTAGGAGATAGAGAGACAAATATTTTTAATTTAATACCAAGACCCGCAAGAGAAGAAGAATTAGAAATTGTAAATGAAAATCAAGATATAAACATACGATCTGTATTAAATGTATTAGGTAATTGCGATGGAACAATAAGAGATAAAAAATGGCAATTTTATAATTCAGCCGAGACTTTAGGATTTTGTACAGCACAAGAGGATGTACAAACAGTATTCCAGCAAGAGAATGTATTTGTAAATACATTTGTAAACATACCCTCAGTACCACAAGGTCAATTAATTATTAATTTAGAAGATGAAGAATCTTTTATAAATATAAAAACATATATAGAAGATAATTTATCTACTTGCAATTCTAATATCCCAGATACTAATATAGCACCTATATGCAGCTATTTTCAAAAACCTAATTTAATAAGTTTTAATAATATTCCAGAACAACAAGAATTTTGTAATGCTTTTACATTAATTGAAGAAGAAGTACAAGTTGTGGAAATTTTAGGAGAAACTTTAAATAAAATTCCAAAGTTATTAGAAGATTATAGTACAATAAAACCTTCAAGATATTGTCAAATATATGAACAAGATGGTACAAATAGTGAATTAGATGAAGATTTTTCTTTTTCTTATGATATAGATATATTAAATGCTAATAATGATAGATTTTTTATACAAAATACAAGAAAAAGAGTAGATAATATTGTAAATACAAAATGTAATAGTGCTGAAGAACTTGTAAGAGTTAATTTAAATAATCTATCAACTAGTAATTTTAACTCTTTTTATCCATTAGATAAGGGAAGTATAGTATTATCAGATTTACAAACAGATAAAACAGTTACAGCCATAGAAGGTAATATTGTAGAAGGATTATTCTCAAATCAATTACATGAGGGTGCTTTATGGTTTAAAACAGCAATAGATAATAGAAATAGATTCTTTTTAAATGTTAGTGAAAGTTCTTCTTGCGAAATTGAAGTTAGACAATTTAACATTTCAAATGGCACTATCACTGTTAGGTATGGAATTAATAAGTTTAAAAAAATAAGATTAAGTATTTTTGAAAAATGTAATTCTAGTACTTCTGTATTTTCTCAGGTAATAGATTTAGATGATACAAATTTTATAGAAATAAGTAATACAATTATTAATCAATTTTCAAGTAGTACTAATACTTTTTTCATAGCAATAGATTTCCCTATAATCCAATCCTCTGGGTATGGTAAAAATTGGGAAGATATAGATACAAGTACAGTAGATCCCTCTGTTACGTATAAATTACAATTACCTTGTGGATGTTTTAATATAGTAGATAGAGAAGAAGAATACTCACAAATAGAAGTAGATTATACAGAAATAAAACTTAGAAAATTACAAAAGTACGTATCTGCCTGCACATTTCAAATTCCAATTTTAAATGATTGTAAACCTAGTCCTTATCAATATGGAAATATGGGTTATTTTGAAAGTACAGAAACATATCCAGATAATCCACAATTATATAATTCATCTACTTTAGATATAGATGTATCTGATTTACCTACTATAGCTAGAATAGAATTTGAAGAATTTTATGCTAATTTAGATCAAGGTACATACATATTAAATGAAAATACTAATTTTCAATGTAAACCTCAAAGATTTTTTAAATTTCCTGATAATTCTATAAGTCCTTTTATAGGAACAACACAAGTTGCAGTTAATTCGGATTCTATTATAAATCCTATAGGTTTTAGACTAGATCCTAATATAGTTAGAAGTTTTTTAGATATAGCGGTAAAAAATGATTTAATATCTCAAAAAGATAGGAATAGTATAACAGCTTATAAAATTTATAGGGGAGATAGTACCTTAGATAGATCTGTTATAGCAAGTGGATTAAGTTTTCAAACTAAAACCTATACTGATAATAATAGACAAGAAATAAACTATTTTAATTACCCTTATAATTCATTAGGAGGTGATAAATTAAATACGGAGGTTACAAGAGATAATACTAATCAAGATCATCTATTTACATTTCATAGTCCAGAAACAGATTATTATAAACCAACATTACCTTCAGAAATGAAAATAAATGGGTATATGAGAGGTAATAGTACAGGAGCTTTTAATGAAGTGAATAATCATAGTAAATGGGTTATTTTAGGAAGAAAAGCTGAGAATTTAGCAACTATATTAGCAACTGCGGAAGCATTAGCAGAAACAGTTATTGCTATAGCTCAAAGTGCAGAAGTATATAGAGTACAACTAGGCGTAGCAAATAGTGCAAATCCAGTAGGAATAGGTTTAAATATAGCAGTAGCTGTTTTAAATACAGTAAGTGCAGTAGTGTTTAAAGTTAGTAGATATAGATATGAATGGTTGAAAACTTTTGAAAACCTAGGTAGTCCAAAAAACTTCGCTTATTATCATTCTTCATATGCTAAATATAATTTTTTAAATCAAGATAATTTAGAAGAAAGTCGTTTTAGAGCGATATCTTCTAAAAAATACTTAGAACCAGGGATGCTTAATATTTCAGATAGCATTACAGGAGAAATAACTAGAATAAATCACGTAGACAGAGAAAGGGCTGCATTTATATCTTCAGGAAAAGATTTTCCAATAGAAAACCCATTAAGCTATCAAGAATATGATAATAATTCATCTAATGGGTTTTTGTCAAGTCAACCTATAGGATCGGAAATAGGAGATTTTGTTGGACTATCCGCGGAGACAAATAGAAATGTAAGCTCTCCTTATGTAAGTATAAAAAATTATATTCCGAATCAATATAATACAATAAACAGTATTAAATGGATAGATACAGGATATTGCATAGACATAAACGAAATTGATCCTTGTAAAGCAGCAGTATTAGGAGGAGATACTTTTATTTCTAGGCATACAGTAAAAAGAAAAACGCCTTTGTTTACATCTAATATGTTTGGACAAGCTGATCTCACACCCTTTAATTATAAATTTTATTCTAATTATGGTACAGCTAGATTTTATATAGATTATAAAGTATTATCAGAGCGTGAGACAGGAGGCAAGCTATTTCCTTCTATAGAGTATGATTTACAAACAGATTCAGGAAATTCTAGAAACAATTTTTATGTAACTCCACCATCTAAATTTTATTTATTTTATTATGGTTTTCCAAGCTTTTTAACGGAAACTAGAATTAACACTAATTTTAGAAATGCTAGAAAAGAACCAGAAAATCAGTTCTATCCTCAGAATCCTGATTATATGGCAATCACGGAAGAAAAAACTGTTCCAATAAAAGGACAAGAAAAATTTTTCTACAATAAGTCATATAGTACCACATCAAGATTTTTAAACAATAATGGACTACTACCATCATATTATGATAAAGATGTGTTTGAAAAGCAATCAAATAATCTAAACTCTGTTATGTATTCTAAGCAGGATAATAATGAAAATAGTATAACAGAGCCTTGGTTATCGTACAGACCTAATGATTATTATGTTTTTCCAGCAGAATATGGAGAATTAAAAAGATTAAAAGGAGTTGAAAATGAACAAGTACTGGGAGTATTTGAAAATAATTCTGTAATATTTAGAGCAGTTGATACTTTTGTAGAAAATAACGAATCTAATTCTGAATTAGGTACAAGTGCTATATTTGCACAAAGACCTAGAACTTTTAATGAAACGGATTTAGGATATTTAGGTTCTCAAACTTGCCAAGTATTAAGTTGTGAATATGGACATTTTATAGTAGATACTAAAAGAGGACAAATATTTAAAATACAACCAGGAGCTAGAGGTATGGAAGAAATTTCAAAATACTCAAATAGTAAACCTAATGATATGGATGTATGGTTTAAAGAACATTTACCATTTAAAATATTAAAAACTATACCTAATTATGACAAATTAGATAATTCGTATAATGGGCTAGGTATTATTATGGGTTGGGATTCTAAATTCAAAAGAGTATTTATTACAAAAAAAGATTATATTTCAACAGTAAACAATATTGTTTACAATTCTGATCAAGATAATTTTACTATAAATACCAATACCTTTACTTTACAAGAATTAATACAAGGAGGGCAATTAGAAGACGTTAGTTGGACGATATCCTATAAACCAGAGTTAGGGTCATGGGAAAGTTATTTTGACTTTAAACCTAACTATTATATAAACCACACAGATTATTTTCAAACAGGAGTTAATCAAACAAATGATGAATCAGAATTTGGAATATGGAGTCATCTATTAACTAATAAATCTAAACAAGTATTTTATGGTAAGAGATACCCATTCACAATAGAATATGTGATTAAGAATGAATACGCGTCAAAGCGATTAGAAACTATATATTTATGGACAGAGGCTAAAAGATATCACGGATTATATGATTACGCTACAGATGATAGAGTAACGTTTAACAAGGCAATTATTTATAATTCACGAGAATCTAGCGGTAATTTAGAATTAGATGTAAACACAGGAGTTTTATCGCAATTATCAAAATACCCAATTACACAAGGAGAAATTCAAAGAATATTAATTAGTCAAAATGATAAGAAATGGTCGTTTAACAGTTTCTATAACAGAAGAAAATCAAATACAAACAACATACCATTATTTAATTTTCATGTAAATCAAATAGATAAAAATTCTAATCCAGATGCAGTATCTTTTCACGGAAAGAAAACATTAGAAAGACTAACAGGAGAATCATTTTTAGTAAGACTAACACAAGACAAAACAAGTCAATATGATATTGAATTTCATTGGGCTTTAAACAAAGAACAAATAGAGAGATAATGGTATTAAAAAATTATATAAAAGAATATAACGGAGATGGCGGTAAACCTAACTCTGATGCTAGACAAAAACAAGCTTATGAATTTTTTATAAAAAAAGGCTATAAGCCAGAGATTGCTAGTGGTATTGTAGGAAATCTAATACAAGAGTCTACTCCTGATCTAAAAACACAAGTTAGAGGTTTTGACGGTACAGGAAGTGTAGGATTAGCTCAATGGTTAGGCTCTAGACAAGATACTTTAAAAAAAATTCAAGGAGATAAATGGAATACATTTAATGGTCAATTAGAACATATAGATTGGGAATTAAAAAATACAGAAAAGAGAGCTTTTCAAAAACTTCAAGAGGCAGAATCACCAGAAGATGCTGCATTAGCTTTTTCTAAATATTATGAAAGACCCCACAAAGATTATGCTCATAATGAAAAAAGAGCTAATTTTGCAAAAGGGTTATTTGAAACATTCAATTCAAAACCAAAAAGCAATGTAAATATACCTACAGAAGAAATAAAACAAGAGGTAATTCAAGATACTACTAATCCAAATAATTTTATGTTTGATATTGTAGACAATAAATTAAAAACACCTGTTTCACAACCTAAACAAGAAACATTAAATTTAAATAATATAATATCAAATTATGAAAAAAGTAAACAATTAGAAAAGCAATTAACTTCTAAATCTTTTAATAATAATACTCCACAACCTCAACAAGAAATAGACGTATCTGCTTTAGTAAATCAATTGTATAATGATCAAGGATATAATAATATAAGACTTGATGACTAACTATATTTTTAACAAATTTTAACTAAACCTAGATAATCCCTATCTTTACAACATGGATAATGTAAATAAAACAGGTTATACAAAAGGATCTTCTACAGAGAGTAATTCATATAATATAATACCAAGTTCCAACATAACAATGAAAAATACTTCTAAAAACTTACTAGCAGTAAAACTAGACAAATATGGAAAACCAATAGGTTTTGAATTTATGGAAAAAGGAAAAGAATATGATTTTGATAATACTGACTCTGTTTTAGAAATACCTAAATATCAGTTTGGAACAAATGCACAACAATATAATTTAGGATTCCAACAACAGATTCCTTCTTTAGCAACACAAACTTTTTTAAATAATAATTTAGGAGTACAACAAAGACCACAACAAACGGCAATTAATTTACCTCCGCAACAAGGAATCACACCTATAGAAACAAATGCAGCAGACCAATTACAATCAACTGCTCAAAATACTATAGATACATTAGGTACGGCAAATGATCAGGAACAATTAGATACAGTTGATTTAAGACAAAGAAATCAAATACAATTTTTTAATCCTTATGCAGGAGTAGATATACCTACTTCAGCAGTTACATTAGGACAAAATATAACAAATAAAGACACATTAGGAACAGTTGCATCAGGAGCTAAATTAGGTTTAGGCTTGGCAAGAAATATAGTAGGAGGAATGGGAATTCAAAACAGAGAAAATCAAACAAGACAAGACTATTTACGTAGACAAAAAGAAGGAATGACAAGTCCTATATTTTTACAACAAGGAGGAAGTCTTACAGAACAGCAATTAACGGAGATTAGAAATTCAGAGCAAGGAACACAAACCTTTGATGATTCTTTACTCAACTCTTTATTTGAGCAAGTACCAGAGAAACAAGTTCCACAACCTTTTGCAGATGTAAACTTAGGTAAATTTGGAAATGTAAACTATTTTGATATTGTAGATCAGAATAATGATATGATCAAATTAAGAAATACGCAAAGAAATCCTCATAATAGAGAAAGTATAAACCCTATAATTGATCAAATTCAAAAACTTAATCCAAATAGAAAAGTAGAATTAGATTATTTTCAAGATGGAGGACAACAAGACATTATAGATAGTTTAGATTTAGAAGGTATTTTAAGTCAAGTTACAAGTAGACCACAGCCAATACAAAATAATAATTTTGATTTAGGTAAATACAAAGGATTAAATTATTTTGATGTAGTAGATAGAGGAGATGATACCATTATATTATCTAATACAGCCGATAATTTAAAAGGGGCAGAAGCTATATATAATCAAATAAACCAATTAAAAGAATTAAATCCAAAAAAGAAAATAGATTTTAAATACAAATCTAAATTTCAAGATGGAGGTAGTATTGATGATATTTTAAATGATTTTAATGAAGAGCAGTTAATTAATTCTCTTTTACAAAATCAGCAAACACCTACACCTGAAAGTAATTTAAACTTAGATAAATACCAAGATTTGGGATATTTTGATATTCAAGAAACAAAAAATGGTTATAATATAAGTAATACAAATAAAAACCCACAAAACGCACAAGGATTTAAAGATCAATTAAAAAACTTACAAAGAGCGAATCCTGATCTAAAGATAAATAGTAAATATTTACCGTCTTTTAAGAAAGGTGGGGAAGTCACCGAAGAACAACTTCTTACAGCAGAAATTATTACAGGATTACCAGAAGATAAAGAATATCTTGCCAATGCAGAAGTAGAATCAGGAGAGTACATCAAAACCGCAGAAGGAGATATAGCAGAGGTAGAAGGAAAGAAGCACCTTAAGGGAGGAGAAAAAATAATAATGCAAGTAGGAGACAAAGTTCTTACAGATTATACCGAACTTGGTAAAACTAAAGCAAAACAAGTATCGGATAAGTTTGATTTAAAGGTTAAACCTAAAGATACATTTTCTACAGTTTTAGATAAATTTAGAACTAAAATAGGTTTAAATAAATTAGTAGATGAGGAAGAAGGATTAATTAAACAATTAGAAGCTGAACAATCAAATGACGAAAGTCAAACTAGAAACTTAAATATAGACTTTTTATCTGGAAAACTAAATCAAATAGCAAAAGATAAAGAACCTATTGAGGAGGCTAGAAAGGTTTTATTTGATAGTCTTTATGAAATGCAAGAATCTTCTAAACCAAAAGAAAAAAATCAAGACACTTTTCAAGAAGGAGGAGAAAAACAACCTGATCAAGTTATTGTAGGAGAAAATCCTTATGCAAATCCAGAAGATTTTGTTAATCAGTCTAACAGAGAAGGCATATATTTTGGAAAAGCAGAGGTAAAAAGACTTAATGCGTTAGGAGAAAATTTTCCACTTCTTGTAGAAAACACTTTTAATATTAAGAGAGATGACTTTGGAAACATAATTTCCGCAGATATTAAAGAAGGAGAATCTATTGAAAATTTTCAAAGAGCTGTAGATAATAATTATCAAGCTTTAATAGATGATGCTGAAAGACTAGGAGACCCTTCAAGAGTAAAAGCATTTAAAGATCAGGTAACAGCGGAAAGATTTAATAATCAAGTTGCAAGAGGTTTTGATAATAAATTTGGAAATTTTACATCTTCTAGAAAAAACTTTGGTTTTAGATCAGTAACACCAGAAGATTTACAAAAACTAAAAGATAATGGAATTACTACTTATAAGCAATTAGTAGATAAAGATGGAAATATAAAACCAGATTTAGAACTATCACCAGAAAGTAAGAATCTTTTAGAAAAATTCAAAGGTTCGAGATCCAATTTTATTTTAGGAGATAAGGACATAGTTTCCGCGCCAGAAAATCCTACACCAGAGGAAGAAAAAGTTATAAAAGATATAGAAGCTCAACCAGTAGATAATAGAGATGTATTAACAGCAGCTTTATTACCTGATCAGTATCCTATGCTTCCAAGTGCAAGTCAACCACATCTAAAAAATACTAGAAGATTTGATACAATAACACCAGAAACTATTGATCCAAATCCGTTTTTAGAAAAAATATTTCAACAACAAAGTACTGCAAACAGGCAATTAGAAGGACTACCACCCAATGTAGCAGCTTCGGCACAAGCTAACTTAACAGCGAACACTCAAAAGGCTGTAGCAGATACAATGTTAAAAATAGAACAGGCTAATTTAGGTGCAAGACAACAAGCAAATATTCAAAATGCAAATATACAGGCACGTACTGAAAATGCTAGAGCCTCAGACGCTTTAAATTATGAAAGAAGACAATTTCAAAGCGATGCTCTGGCTGAAAATTCGATCAACAATTATTTTGATCAAGTCCAAGCTGTAAATAAGTCTAATTATATGGATGTTAGGGATATGAATTTGTACAACAGCCTTTACGATGATATAAACTCATTAGGCGATGGAACTTTTCAAGTTTCTGATGCTCCTGATTTCAAAAACCAGTTAGAAGCTCTTCGAGCAAAACAAGGCATAAAATAATATAATACTCTTGTGAATATTATATATTTATTGTATATTTGTTGATATGTTAGACGATAAAACATTAGATTTTTATAAAAAATACATAGCCTCTAATCCAAAATTAATGGAACTAGAGGTTTATCCTTTGGAAAATATTAAAAAAGATAGGGATAAAACTTTATTTAGTACAAAATATGGAGAAATAATTTATCAAACAAGATATTATAAAGAAAATAAAGTTCCTACAATAATGTCAGCTATAGACAAGACAGACTATTTTTTACAACAACTTAAATTTAAAAATAGATATGCCTATGAAAATTTGCAGATAGTCTCAGAGTATGGTGGTATAAATACAAAAATACTTTTTAAAGATGCTTTTGGTGTATTAGCAATAGAGCCTTCATCTATTCTTAGAAATCATCCTTGGACTATAGAATCAGCAGTTGATAAAACACAGTATTTCATTAACGTGTTAAAAGAAAAAAACTTATATGCAGCTGATATGTTAAAAAAAATTACAATAACTTCTCCTTATATAAACAACGAAACCCCTATAAATTTTTCAGACAAATATGGGGAATGTTCTATTAGACCTACTAGTTTATATTATCAAAATTTTAAAAGGGGAAATTTTCTAGACTCTGCTATTAATAGAACAAAGTATTGGATTTCTATGTCTAAAGATGTACATGGTGATTTGTATGATTATAGTTTGGTTGATATAAATAAAAGTACAAATGAAAAAGTTAAAATAATTTGCCCAGAGCATGGTGTATTTTTAAAACAAGCAAGACTACACTCTACAGGATACAAACAAGGATGCCCTGAATGTACTTACATTTCAAGACCAAGTAAGTTAAATAAAAAACAAGCTGTAAAAAATAAAAACCTTTGGGAAAATATAGAAAGTGAAGTTTATATATTGAAAATTCAAAATAATAAAGAAACTTTTTATAAAATAGGAGTAACAACACAGATTAAAGCTAGATACAGAAACTTAAAAAATATGTTAAGTGGCTACAAGATAGAAAAAATTAAAACTTTTAAAAATAATCTTTTTGATGCTACAATAAAAGAGCAAAAAATTATAGAACAACTAAAAGATTTTCAGTATATACCTAAAACCAAGTTTGGAGGGTATACAGAGTGTTTTAGTGTTAATCCATTAGATTACATAAACAATGAGTAACGCATATTCCGCAGTTAGAAGATATAGACCACCAACAACCTCTTTAAATAGAGGTTTGTTGAATACAGTCATGGCTGCAAAACAAAATAGATTTGATTCTAATATTAATGCAGTTAATGAAGCTATACAGACATTTGGAAATGTAGATTTAATAAGAGACCAAGATAAGGAATATTTACTAAATAATCTTGAAGGAGTTATTAAAACATTAGATAACACTAATAATATAGATTTTTCAAAAAGTGGAGTGGGATCAGAGCTTGTTACACATCTTAGTAAGGCTATTGATGAAGAAGTATTGACTCAGGCAGGTAATACGTCAAATATAAGAAATTATCAAAATACAATAGCAGAATTAAAAAAGAAATCTCCTAAAAATTATGCAGCACAAAATGATTGGTTTGCAACTAGTCAGGCAGGATTATCTAATTATTTACAAGGAAGAAATGAAAATTTAGGAAAATTAGAATATACTCCATTTGTAGATTATAATAAAGAAATAGATGATAATTTATTTAAATGGGCTAAAGAGTTTGGAATCAGTACTTTTTATGAACCTTCACAAACCAGTGATGGAATCTCTTTTATGTTAGAAGGAGAAGAGCTTACTAAGGGGCAGGTTAAACAATTTTTAAGGACTAAATTAGATTCTAGACATACAAATCAAATTTATATAGATACAGCTTATAACTTTCAAAACGATTCGAATGAAGATATAAGTAATAAGTACAAGCAATATCATTCAGATTATAAAGATGCAGCAACTCTTAAAAAACTTAGCTTAAAAAGTAAGTTACAAAAAAAAGGATATTCTGCAACAGAGATAGCACAAAGACTAGCACCCCTAGATGAAGAAGTAGCTTTTCATAAAAATAGTTCTGAATCTAGTAATATAAGTAGAAACGAAGCTCTACAATTTTTATCTATGGAAAGTTTTCTAGATTCTAAATCTAGTACGTATTCTAAGAAAGAGTACACAAAAGTATCCCCAGATGGAAATGATATTAGAAGAGCAGAGTTACATTCAAAAAAAGTAAAAGAAGCAGCTAAGTTATCAAAGATAAGTGGAACATCTTCTCAAATAATTCCAGGCACTTTAGTACCAAATTTAAATGTTACAGAGGGTAAAGGAGAACGTAAAGATAGCTTACAAAAAACTGCTTTAGGTAAATATGATCAAGAAAGAGATACACTTGTAGCAACTATTATGGCTTCTGATAAGGATTTCGAAAAACAATATAATTCTTTATCTTCTAGAGAAGCTAAGGCAGAAGCTATACAACTAAAGATTGATCAACATTCTACTGTTAATATAGGAGAGGATGTAAATCCAGCCTTATCAAAACAAATAGCTTCTTACAAAGTAGAGCTTAAAAATTTGAATAAAATTAATGATGCTTATAGGAATGAACTATCTCCAAAGTTTGATCAGATATATGATTCTATGGTAGATGAGATTGCTACAGAAAACCAAGATTTTAATTATGAAAATTTTAAAGAAACTCATCCAAAAACAGTAGAATTACTTACCACTAAAGGTAAAGATCTTACTCAACAAGAGAGAGACCTAATAAGATATGAATTTGCCCAAGATGCTAAGAATTTAAGAGGATTATCCGAAGATGCAAAAAACGCAACTGAGGAGTATGCCGATTTCTTATTTAACCAAGTAAAAGATGTAAAGGGAATAGAAGACCCCAATGCAAGAAGTGAATTTAGAAAATTAGCATCTAATGTAGGTAGAAGATTTTCTATGGCGGGATCTATTATAGGAAGTGGTTTTGATGAGGATGTAGCAAGACAAGAAGAAGAAAATTTTCAAAATTCTAGAGAAAATGTAAATAATTTACAAGTTCTACAAGATCTAGGAAGAGATTTTTTATCTGTCACACCAATAGGATTAGCAGCTAGTGCAATTAGAAATTTTGCACCAGATCAAGATTTAAATGATTTACAAGAGGAGGATACACAATTAAAAGTAAATGATAAACCTACTAGAGTCATAGATTTTCTTAAAACAGCTTATGAAGAAACTGAATCAAATATTAATAAACAATTAGCACCAACAGAAGATAGGCTTAATCAATCCTTTGACATTATATTTGATCCAGTAACCGCCAAAAATAACCCACAAGAAAGAAGAGACTTAGCAAATTTCTTAGCGGCTAGAACAGGCTCAGAAATAAAAAATTCTGAAAGAATTTCTATGTCATTAAACAATGAAAATAATACAGTCACTTTAACAGAAATAGATAATAAAGAAGGGATTAAAACTATAACTGTAAATCAGAATCAATTACCAGTTACATTATTAAACAATTTTGAAACAAAAAAAGCAGAATGGCAATTTGATGTTAGGAATCCTAATGCCCCAGAAACTACTTTAAACTATTCTACATTTAAAGATAATGCAAAAGCATCTAAACATTTTACAAATCTAAGAGATAAGTATAGAGCCGTAGAAGAAAACCCTAATATTTCAATAGAAGATAATAGAAGAATATTTGCTCCTACACAACAAGAAATAGCTAAATTTTTGCTTCAAACTTACCCAGATCAAGATAAACAATTAATATCTGAATTAATAACAACACCTTATCAGATTAAAATGAAACCTGATCAAACTAGAGGTGTATATGTATATGAAGTATTTAATGCTTTAACAGGAGCTTCTACAGGATATGAGGCAAAAACTCAAATGTCCGTATATAATGAAGGATTAGCAGCAGCTAACTCTACTAGATATTTAATGGACTATTTTAAATCTACTTTAAATGAGTAATTTACAGAATTCAGAACAAGCTCGAATTGAGAACAAGGTTCAAGAGGTAGCAAATGATATTAGAGTTAAGTTTCCAAAACCAGGAACTAATTCTAATATATCACCATTATCCAATATTCCAGAAATAACCACATTACCAGAGCAAAAAGATAAAATAAAATTAAATCAAAATACAGTTGATCCAAGTAGTTTATATACTACATTACCATCAGGAGATAGAATACAAAAATATGATAACTATATTGATGGTACTAATGAAGATCAAAGACTAGCAAATGAACAAACTACTACTAACAAATGGACAAACGGTTTAAGTAAGTTTGTAACAAAAACGGGCACATCTATTTTAGGAGGTACCGTAGGTAGTCTATATGGTGCAATAGACGCAGTTAAATCTGGAAGTGTAGAAGCTATATGGAATAATGATTTCAATAACTATTTAGACGACTTAAATACACAACTAGATTATAAACTTCCTAATTATTATACAGAACAAGAAAAAAATGCAGGATTTTTAGAAAGTACAGGTACAGCTAATTTTTGGGCGAATGATTTTTTAGGAGGATTAAGTTTCACAGTAGGAACAATAGCCTCAGAAGCGATATTGGGAGGTTTAACAGGAGGCAGTTCTTTAATTACATCGGGTGCAAGAGTAGGAGCAAGAGCAGCTAATGCTTTTGGAAAAGGTTTAAAAACTATAAAAAGTGTTAAAGATACTTCAAAAGGTATTAAGACTGCAACAAAATTAACAAAAGATTTCTTAAAAGCCTCTGCATTAAATACAAGAAAAGCTACAAACTATGGTAAGGCAATATCAGCTTTAAATACAGCAAGATTTACTTATACTTCCGCAGGATATGAATCTGGTGTTGAAGCTAGACAATATATGAAAGAACAAAAAGAATTGTTCAATCAAAACTTTGTAGAATTAAATGGTAGACAACCTACCTTTGAAGAAAGAGTAGAATTTAATAAAAACTTAGATAGTAGTGCCAACACAGTATTTGCTGCTAATTTAGCCTTAGTAGGATCATCAAACTTAGCTATTTTAGGTAAAATGTACAATATAGGCTCACCTGTAAAAGCCCCAAGTAAATGGTTAAATAAAAAACTGTTTGGTGTTGGAGTACAAAAGGCAGAATCAGGAGCCTTTGAAGCAATAAAAAGAAACACTACCCAAAAGGTATTAGGTACAGGTTATTCTATTTTCAGAGCGCCTGTAATTGAAGGTATTTGGGAGGAAGGTATGCAAGCTGTTACAAGCACCTCTGCTGCTTCTTTTCTAGAAGCGCAATACAATAATCAAAAAGAATCTATAGACCTAGTAGAAGCTATGTATGAGGGATTATCTCACACCTATGGTACTAAGCAAGGATGGAAAGAGATAGGATTAGGTATGCTAATAGGTCTTGTAGGAGGACAGGCATCAAATGTAGGAACAGGACAAGGATTATTTAGTGATGTTTCTAATTTGAAAACCAGAGATACAGAGGAGGCAAAAGCTAGAAATATTTATAGCTCTGAAAAAGTTGTAAATGAGATTGTAAAGTCTGCTGTTATAAATAAGGCAACAAAGGAATCACAAAAAGCGCAAGAAAGAGGAGATTTAACAGGAGAGAATTTATCAGATTCTATGGCTATGATGGCTAACATTATGATGTCTGATAACTTTGATTATGGAGAAGAGGCTAAACAAGACCTTTTCACAATGACTGATCTAATTTCAGATGAAACCTTAAAAGATGAATTTGGTGTTACGGAACAAGTAGAAATAGATGAGTTTAAGCAAAACATAAAAAATAATTATGAAAATCTACAGACTTCTTACAAAAAAAACAGAGAATTTGCAGAGTATCAAATAGGAACTCAAAAAGGATTAGTCCTACCAGTTGAATCTTATAAAAACGCTCTTGCCTATCAACTTACAATGTCTGAAAAAGTTGAGTCTTTGGCAGATGATTATCTAACAGAAATTAAGAAAGAAGTATTAGATTTTTCTGGAACTAATAATGATTACAGTTATGCATTAGACTTACAAAATGCATTATTAAAAACAACCACAAAAAAACGAGCAGAGTATTTAAATGTAAAACGTAATTATAAAAAAGCACAACAGTCTTTAGATTTAGCAGAAAAAAGAACTCAATCTATACGGAATCAAATATTAGTAAGAGAGGAAGCAGGGGACTTAGCTAAGAAATTAGATATTAATAATCGAAGAATACAAGAGCTTCAATTAGAACTAGAAAACAAACGTAATGAAATTGAATTATTTTCAGATTCTATAATGCTTAGTTCTCCTTTTAGAGAACAATCTGATCTTGTAAGACCTTTTGATATACTAGATATAGATAATATCTTAAATGATATGCAAGATAATCTGCAAGCATTAAAAAAGACAAATCCAGCAAAGGTTGCAAAATTAAAAAGGCTTACCTCTGAATACAAAAAAGCCATGTATATTTATGATAGATATGGTAAGATAGTAAACAGTTTATTAAATCCAGAATTAGGGGTTATAGGAGATAGCAGAACTTTTCTGACAAAAACTAAACCTTTAAATGAAGTTACTTTAGATTTTTTAACTAGTTTACAACAAGCTTCAAATGAATATAATGATATTGAAAAAATATTTGAAACTACAGAAACTCAGCCAGAAGTATCAAATAAAGATGATATAGGAGCAAACATAACAAAAGATATAGTAGAAACAACCGATCCAGTAGATATTTTAAAAAATAAACTAAAGACCTTACTTGCGGATAATTCATACTTGTTAGAATATTTTGGAGAAGATTTTGATAGTAACAAACCAACAGCACAAGATGTATTAGATTTTGAACAGTTAAAAAACAAATATCAAGATATAGATATTGACATACTAATCAATGTAAATCCAGAGAACCTATCAAATACTGCCAGAGGTGGGTTAGATATAGAAGAGATAAAACAATATCAAATTATTGCCAAAAAATTAGGAAATTGGCGTTTATTAGATGGTATCGAGGAGAACGGAATCTCTATTTTAGATATTGTAAATCAAATTGATGCATTAGAAAATCCAGTAACCCAACAGAATCAAGTTGTATCAGAAAGAACAGATTCCCAGGAGATAGATGTAGCATTAAAAGCTAAAGAAATAAATAAACCAGAAGAAACAGATCCAAGTTTGTTTCAAACCTATGATACTGTTCTTGTAGCTCAAGACAATAAGAATACACAAATATCTCATTTAAGTTTGTCTTCTTTTATAAAGATGGGAGCAAGCATAAAAGAAAACGGTACGCCTGTATTAAATATAGAAAGTGTTCAAAAGAAAAAAGGGGCAACTTTTAAAGTTCAATTTGGAGACATAGTAATACCTTTAACTATAGGAGATCATAGTAGACTTCTTATGACTAACGAAGCATTTAATAATTTATTAGAAGCCACTGATATAAAAGCTATAGATACTACTAATGTATCAGGTAGTAGATGGACTATGCTATATCAAAAACAAGAAGATGATTCTTATAAACCATTAGATTCAGATTTTATTATTGATCCAAATGAATCAGGCTTTACAACATTGAGTCCAGAGGGAACTTATAATACAGAGATAGGTAGTACAATATTTTACAAGCTATCTTTAAATAATAAGTGGAATCGAGATTTACAAAAAGAGGTAATAGCCTTAGATAAATCTGATCCAATAAAGGTTGGAAAATTAAAAGAAAAGATACGTAGACAAATACTTGTATATGGCACAAATGAAAATAATCAGATAACAGGAGTATTAAAAGCTGCTACAGATAAAACAAATGATCCAGTATTCTTAGCAATTAGAGAAAAGGCTGCAAGTACATTATATAATACAGCTTTTGATCAGGCTAATTCTGAAACAGTATTTACCCTACCTTATTCTACAATAGTAGATAGAGTGTATACGGGTATGGCTAACATGACTTTAGAAGATAATGGTCAGGGGCAGTTAAAACCTAAAAAAACTGAATTAACAGATAGAACTATTGAAATGGTTGAGTCTTTTGGAGTAGCAAGGGCTGGTAATGTGATTTTAAATAATAATTTTCCAATAGGTACGGAGCAGATAAATACATCATTTATTGAAAGTTTAGAAGGAGATATTCCAGTAGCAATTATAAAATACCAAGCGCAGCAAATAGCTTATCCAATAACTTTAAAAAAGAAAGACTCTAATTTATATGAAGGGGTAGTAAGTGTTTTAAATTCGGAGCAAACTAATTCTAAAAAAGTTGTAGAAATATCTAATTTATTAGCAAGCCAAGGTATAAATCCAAAACAGTATAATCTAATTCAAACAGGAGATATTAGTTTTATAGGAAGTCAAGATCAAGCTAAACTATTAGAAGATATTCAGAAATTAGAGATAAGTTTGACCTCGGAAGAAATACTAGACCAGAATTACACAAAAGATAATTTAGTATCGGATGGAAGTATGACTATTAATTTAGAAAACAGACCATTTTTAAATCCAAAAATAAAAGTAGATTACAAGTCATCTATAGCAGAAGATATAAAAACAGAAGAAGAGATATTTTTTGATAAAACAGGATTTGTACCACAATCAGTAAGATTAGAAATTGCAAATCAAATAATATTAGAAAATACAGAAAATCTTTCACAGTTTCAAAATAAAGTATTATCTTTACAATCGGAACAAATAGATGAAATTATTAATCAAAAATTAGCTTTAGATTATTCAAAAGAAAAAGAAGCTACAAAAGAAAAGAATAAGAAATGTTAGAACAAGTAAAAGAAGATTTTAAAGACTTGATAATAAAAGAAAATAATGAAGAGTTTTATTATAAAACAATAGGTGATAGAATTAAAAAACTAAATGTAATTAAAGAATCAACTAATTTTTTATTTAATAATGCGGATGAAGAATTTAAGAAAAATATTATTGCTGCTACCTTAGAAGAAAATAAAAATAAGTCGGAATCAGAACAAATATTTGAATTAGTTTGGACAGAAATAGCTTTAGATACATTATTAAATTAGTATGAAAATTACAACAATAGATATGTCAAAAAATAGATAAATCGAATTTTTTTTGGCAACGCAGAGTGGAAAGATGCTACAAAAAAACAAGAACAGTTTTTTAATGGAGCTTTAAAAAAAATAGACAAACTATGAAAAGATTAAGAGCAATCGATGAACTATCAGGAGATATTACAAATTTTTAAATGAGTTTAAGTTGTAGAATAATAAAAGGGCAAGTTTTCGCGCCAAATAATAACCTATCTATACTATACAAATCTTTAGAAGATAAGTATGGTAAAGATGAGGCATTAAAAAGGTATGCCTTAACTGAAACAGAAGATTATAAAGATTCAATCCCAAAGACTACAGACAGTAATGGAGAGATGACTTTAGAATCTTTCAATAAGTTTTCTTTGGAAACAACTCAACAAGATTTTACACAGGAGGTTTTAGATTTACAGTTAAGAGTTGGAGCAAAAGGAATACAGACTTTAAAAGATAGTTTATTTGTTCAAGGAGTAGCAATTGTAAATAATCAAACTTTAAATTCTACAGGTTTATTTACCCAAGATGAATCACAACATATTTTAGAAAATCCAGAAGTACAACAAAATCTAATAAATCTCTTATCAAATACTGAATCTACAAATACAGAACCAATACAAGATACTTATCTAACTTTATCTAGTAATTATAATAGTATTGGATTAAAACCCTATCTAAATCCACAGACTGTAAAGGAAGAAGTTTTAACAGTATTATCCAAAGCAAACAATGCCTCGGAGGTAACAGAGCTTATAAATAATATAGAATATCCAAGTATAATAGATAATTATAAAAATAATCAAGCATTTAGAAATAAAATTATAGAAGATGCTTTATCTCATAAAGAGGTAGAGATTCAATACGACTCAGATACAGTAGAAAAGATTATTTTAAACACTTTAGACGTAGAAAAACTAGATCAGATAGGTAATCAGTCACAAAGAGTTTTAAATACTCAAAATAGAGATATAATAGATCAAGAATTTTTAGATTTATTAGATTTATTAAGAGAGTCAGGACTAGATGTAAAAAATGATACTTTTTCTGTTGTAAATATGTCAACCAATAGTATACAAGAGATAGCAACAAACTTATTTAATTTTTCGCAGCAGCCTAATCAAGAAAGTGTAAAATCTTTAAATAGTTTGTCACAATTATTTACTATAAATGGGACAAAAATAATAGATATATCTAATGTAGACCCAAAGGTAAACAACTTGGTATACTTGGATTCAACAAAGACAGAGATAGAGTTATTTGGACAAGAACTTGTGAAGCATGGTAAAAATATTTATCAAAAGATAGATGACAAATACACTACAGATGAACTATATGAAATACTATATAGTAAATTACTAAATAATGAAATCACTTTATCTACACCCTCTATAGAAACAGAGCAGCAGTTACAAGAAACGGCAAATAAGCCTGTTATTATTCACGACATAAAAAATGCTGTACAAAAGAGAACTAAAGATTTAGGAGTAGGAGATAATCAAATCTTAGAAAAACTTGCAATTTACAAGACTTATTATAACGCGCAGGAGATAAAAACACAAAAACAATCAACTTTACCAGTAGAAAATGAAGAATATTTAACCTCTGATTTTGTAAGTGATTTTAGTAAATTCGTAAATTATAACAAAGATAATCAAACAGATATATATAATTCTTTGTTAAGGTTTTTTAAAATAACAAAAAAAGGCTTATCTTTGATTGATGGTTCTAATTATACACAAGAGCATTTAAAAAATATTGATTTGTTGGATAACAGAATTAAAACTGATTTAATTAATTATTCTTTTCTATCTAAAGAGTTAGATTTAGGATACACTCAATTAGAAAATCCTAATCTATCTAAAGCAGATGTACAGAGATTAGAGGCAGTTCAATATCCAGAGACTATTCCAGATTACAAAGGAGATTTTAAAAATCTAACAAATTCTGAAATAATAATTGAAAATATCAGTCAACCTTTTATAAATATTAAAGGTAAAGTTTATGAAAAAACTATGCAGCTAAAAGAAAATTCTGTATATTCTATATTACCAAGTCAAAACAGTATTTATAATAATACAAAGGTAGAAAGACCTCTTCCAGAATTAACGGCAGAGGATTTAGAAAGCTACTTATCTAATAAAGAGGATGTTATAACAGCAACTAGTAATATTATAGGAAGTTTAGAATTAAATGAAATAAATAAAAAGTATTTTAAATGTAATTAAAACTAAAAATATGGAACTATATTTCGATACACTTGAGTTAAAAAGAACTTTTAAGTATTATTCTGTTAATATATTTGTTCCATTAGTTGATACAAATATCAAAGCAACAAAGAGAGAGGTAGATCAATATTTAGAGTATTTACGAAAACAAACAAAACAAAATTAATGAGCTGCAAGGTAAATTACAAAAACGGATTAATACAATCTGTAAAAAACATAAAAGATAATGAAAGCAAGCTATTCTCACAGATAGCTTCTTTACCTTATATAGATAACCTAGAACAAGCTTTAGAAATTTATAAGCAAACTTACAATCAAAATTATGAGGTAGAACCTAATCTTTCTTTTTCAGGTTTTGATTCATTAGAGGCAGCCCTACAATCAGATTTAAAAGATATAGAAGTGCAAATTCCTACAAACAAAGGAATAGAAACTATATATACTATACCTAATTCTAAAAACCAGGAGACAAAAGTAGGATTTATCAATTCTATGATTGCAGGAGGTTTTCTTAATTCTGCTAAAAAATTATATAAAGGGAATAGCTACCTAGTACCAAAAGGTGACTCTGCTGCTCACCAAAGAATAAACATGTTTAATTTAGAATTGGATGGAAAAGCTACCTTTGGAATTGAAAACTTTCAAAAAAAGGGTGGCATGTTTAATATTAATGAAAATAAACTAAAACCCGAAGAAAGTTTAACAGAATTAGAGATAAAAACTGTAAAAGATATTGCCAAGGAACTTACTAAATCTATTAAAACTCAAATAAAAAGTAAAGTAAAGCCTAATAGAATATCTGAACAAGAGTTAAAAGTAAAATTACTTAATATTTTATCTAATTTAGGAGTTAGCACTTTAAGTATTTCTGAATATGTAAAAAAATATAATCAAAAAAATAAAGTTGATCCAAAAGCAGAAGCACTAGCCGATATAGCCAATAGAGTTATTGCAATTAAGGAAGGATCAGAATCTTTGGATAATCTAACGGAGGAAGCCTTACACTTTATTGTAGAAGCACTTCCACAAGAAGAAATTCAACCTTTATTAGATCAAATAGATCAAACAGAAGAATATTTAGAGTTTGCAGATGTATATAGGGATATTTATGAAGCTCAATATCCACAGTATGAAGTAGAAAATATTGTTAGAAAAGAGGTACTAGCTAAAGTGATGAAAAACTCATTATTAGGTAAGGTAGGAAACGATCTAAATTTTATGCAACAAGTTTTGCAGAAAATAAAAGATTTTTTCAACAGTATTATTGGCACAGAAAAAGTAATTCCAGAATTAACTACAATTAATAGGTTACTAGAGGATATATTTATTGAAAATAACCTAGACAAGTTAAATACTAGAAATTTAAATAGTAATTTTGTATTATACTCTATTACAAACGAACCTTCTGGAAATAGAGAATTAGATAAGACAAGGGCTATAATGAAAGCTACTTTAAATCAATTAAAATTAGGCTATGCTTCTATTCAAAATTCTGGGGGGAGTTTGGCAAGTGATGCAGCAGAACTTAGAAATTATGAAAACATAATGGATTCTGTTGAGGTAGCTTCTACAGTAGCGGATTTTGTAGGTTATACTAATAGGCAGGTAAACTATGTTTCCAATTCATTAACCAAAGCTGAAAGAGATAAAACATCTTTATCTATAGAAGAACTAAATACTTATGATAATCTAAGAGGAGCTTTAGCAGATTTATTAGCCTCACAAAAGACAGAAACAGAAAGATTAGAACCTTCTATACTAGGTTTTGTCAATCCAGATACAGCACAAGCTGATAAACAACAGTTGATAAAAGAGATAGAACAAGTTAACAAAGATATTACAGATTTAAAAGGCAGATTCAAACTTTTAGAAACTAATTCTTTTGATAATATTGTAGAAAGAATACAACAGGAAAATGAAGGAACCTTACCAGAGGGGTATATTGATACCTTAAAAGGTAATACTAATAACATGACAAAAGATATTGGCTTTTTCATGTCTACCTTTGGTCAGATGATTCATGCATCAGATCCTATGCTAAATCTTGCTGCTACTTTAATGTCAGATACAAGATTTAAAGAAACGGTTCGTACCCAAAAAGCATTTCGCGCATTTACAAAAGTTTTAGAAGATAATAATGTAAGCCCAGAGCAACTTCAAGAACTCATCAATGACGGATATATTGTAGACAATATTGATCACAAACAAGTAGAAATTGCTAGAGAACAAATAAACTTACAAGCCTATAATTTTACTACAGGTGAAACTCTAGAACTAGATGAATATTTAGAAAAAAAGAAAGCCAGTAAATTAACTCAATTTACACCAGAACAATCTTATACATATCTAGCAGAGAAGCAAAGACTAGATGAGGAAATAAAGGAAAAACCTATGAATGAGCAATATTATACTGCTCAAAAAGAAAAATATGAAAAATTAGGTATTTCTCAAAATACAATCCAATGGTTAAGAGCTTTATCTATTGAAAGATCTAATGTGCAAAATGAAGCTAGACAAGAAGATGGAACAGTTGTATATGATGAAATTCAAAAAAATAAATTAAAGGCAGTAAGTCAAAGAAGAAAAATTAAAAAATCTTTTTACAATTCTATAGGAGAACTTAGAAAAGGAATTACAAAACAAAATGCAAATGGAACTTTAATAGACAATTTAACAGCTTCTAAGACACTTTTTGTAGAAAGAGGAGGGCTAGTATATTTATTAGAAGATAATCCCTCAGAGGAAGCACAAATAGCTTTTGATTTATCATTAATTGATCAGAATTATACAAAAGATTTAGAGAATCAGAATAAGGATTTGACATTGTTTGTAGAAAAGATGTTTGAAATAGAACAGAAGAATGGGTATGGATCATCTTTAGATTTTGTAAAAAATAATTTAGGAATTAGTTTATCTAGTGAATTTTGGGAGGCGGTTACAAGAGAACCAGTTTTAGATAATGAATATCTAAACTCAATTCCTGAGAATAAAGATATAATTGAAGATATAAAAGAGTATAGTGTAAAAAGATCTGAAATTAAAAAACTCTATCAAGATACTCAAAACCCAAGTGAGATAGAGGGTAATGAAATGAATGGCAGTGCAAAGAAAGAAATCAAGAGTTTAACTAATAAAATAGAAGATTTAAAAGCCTTGTTAAAAGGTATGAATGATTTAACCTCTGTACAATCACAACTAGATGGAGAGAGACAACCTAACAGAGCTTATTTTAGAGAACTAAATAATTTAGGAGTTAAAGAGTTAAGTCAAAATGAAATAGACTTCATCAAGAATAACATGTCCAGAAGGGCAGAGGATTCTTTTTTCTTCTCATTAAAAACCGCAGATAAATTAGATAACAAAGAACTTGTTTCTGATAATCAGGCAAAAAGATTAGAAGAATTTAAGCAAGAGGGGGAAACATATAGACAAGCTGCAATAAGATATGGTAGAACAAGATTGCTCCCATATTATCAAAGATTTACACCAGAAGGATACGAAACCTTAGATGACGTATTAGATGAAAACTCTAGTGATCTAGAGAATATGCAAAACATAGCAAATTTCATAAATAAAACACAGGCTAATTCTAATTATGAATTAAATATCCATTATACCTTTAGACCAGATGAGAATGAAGGACAGACTAATCCTTTATTTAATAAAAATTATGAAGGAGGTTATTTTCAACCTAAACTAAGTAAATTTAAAAGCACTAAATATCAAAACCTATTTAAACCAAATAGTGAGGGATTACCTACAGATAATCTTCCTTTATGGGAGGCGCGCAAGGCTTTATTAGAATTACAAAGGGAAAATCTAAAAGATATAGGAGAACATAAATCTCATAATCTGTTTTTATTACCACAAATAAGTAGAACAGGTTTAGAAAAAACAACTGATTTAATTAAAAATACGGATAAAACCCGAACTTTAAAAGAGATATTAAGAGATACTTTCAAATACAACATAGATGATAAAGAGTATGGGGAGGAAAACAATAAAATAAATATTCAAAAAGCAACAGATGCAAGAACAATTCCTAAGTTTTATTTAAGAAACCTAGAGGAAGAGTCAGATGTATCCCAAGATATTTATTATTCCTATCTAATGTTTACAAAGCAATCTAAACTGTATAAGGCTAGACTAGAAGGTATTTCAGATATAATGGCAGTAGAGGATAAAATGTTAAGTAGAAATTATGCAGAAGATAAAACTGCACAATCTACTAACAATTATAAAATGTTAAAAAATTATATTGATTACAACTTTTACGGAAAAAGAGAAGTAACACAATATAAATATGAATTACCATTATTAGGAGAGGTAGATTTTACTAAATTCTTTAGAGTACTTGCAAAATACGTAAGAATCAGAAATCTAGGAGGTTTAAACATTGTCACACCTTTCACCTCATTAATCACAGGAGAGGTTCAAGTACAAATTGAAGCTACTTTAGGTGAATACATGGACAGAGATTCATTAAGAGCTGGTTCAAAAGAATTTGGAAAGTTGGCAGGGGATGCTACAAAGCAATCCTTAGAATATAATGATAAATCTAAAATCAATGTATTAGGAGAATGGCTTAATATTTATGATATGAGTTCTAAAGCTGCAAATTCTCAATATGGTACAATGATGAGAACTGTTCCAAAATTAGGGTTTATAGCACATCAGGCAGGTAACTTTCCTATCATTCCAAGAATATTTTTAGCTTCTTTACATGATTACAGACTAGTAAATGGACGTATATTAAATAAACAGCAATTTTTAAAAACTAGACAAAAAGTAACAAAAATTCCAAAGGCACAATTACAAGCAGAATGGGATAGTTACAGTAATGAAGTTATGTATAACTACCTAAACATATCTGAAACTGGTGTAGAATATAAACCAGAATTAATAGAAAAAGTAGAAGGAGATATTAAGTATTTAGATAAAAAATTCAATTCCATAAGAAAAAATATAAATCAAACTGCTCAATTTATAGATACCCAGATAAGTGAACCTAATAGAACCGCAGCACAGAGAAATGCATTATTTAGTTTCATTACTATGCACAGATCTTTTTTATCTATAGGACTTACTAGACGCTTTAAAGATATTCAATTGAATCTAGAGTCTGGATTATATGAGAAAGGCTCTTACATCACCTTAAAAGATACTATAATTGATGTATTTGGGAACTTTGGTAAAGGTGAAAATAAGTCCCTTAATTTTATTAAAGCTCTAAGTGATGCCTATAACAAACCCTCAAATAGAGATAACATAGAAACAGAGGCAGCTAAAGAACTTCACCAAAGAAATCTAAAAAGAATTGGAGTAGAATTTGGATTTATGGCAGGACTTGTCGCACTAGGCACAATATTAAAAGCCTTTGCAGATGATCCAGATAATGAAGATTTATATGCCTTACAATTATCAAATTATATGATGTTTAGATTAATGAATGAAACAGCATCATCACAGGGAGCAATTGTAAGAGAGGTAGGAAGTATTATAAAATCTCCTGTTATTGGTTATGATCAAATACTAAATGCCGCACAATTTTGGAATGGATTCAATTCAGAAGAAATAAATAAAGGTGCATATAGAGGATTAACAAAAGGACAAAAATATTGGATAAAAGCCCTTCCTGGAACATCTAGTTATTATGACTTATTTAATCCAAGAACTAAAGGAAAAACTTATCAATTTTATAATGAGGATAATACAAATTGGGCTTCTATGGGCTTATATGGATTATTAAATGAGTAGTTTATCTAGGGGTTTACCATAAAAGTACGGCTAAAATAGTTTGGTACACCTCTATTTTACTAAACACAAAGTAAGAAAATCCCCACTAAAATATATTTTTATAGTTTTTAATAAGTGTAAGAAATTCCATATTTTTACATGAGGAAAAACCATAAATTTACATGTCTACAGAAAAAGTTCAAAATGTATTTAGTATTCTACAGATTATATTAATAACTCTTGTAGTAGTTTTAGCAGTAGTATTTAAACAATTATCTCCTATTTGGGGTGTAATTATTTTATTTACTTATCATCTATTTCCAATTATAGATAATATAATGCACTGTAAAAAAAGTTGTAAAATAGACTTAGAAAAAAAATTACATAATTATAATGAAAAAATTAAGCAAAAATAAAACCCCCTCTTATAAAAAAAAGGGAGGAAAAAGAAGTATTAATTATTTTTTTTAACCCTTTAAATATATGTGCAATTACATCTACCGTCCAACCATCCCCCAATAAATCCTGTGCTTGGTTATAAGACACAGATTTAGTATAACCTCTAATTTCCCTACGCCACATAGATTATATAAATGACAAGCATGTAAAAAAAGTGACCAAGTATTATCCTGATCACTTTTCTATACTAGCTAATATATACTTTATATGTCATATTTCTAAATTAATAATGTGTTTTTTTAATCACCATTCATTCTTAACAACCATGTTTTTAGGATAAGGAACTATTTGGGAATGAACTGTTGGATCTTCATCTCCTATGGGAAAAAGAACCATTATTGAGCCATCTTCTAAAAAACTATCTACCTAACCTAAATTCGAAGGTTTTGTATTTGGGTCTATTTTCTTCATCATTGAATACATAAACATTAAACCTTGATCTAATACTACTACTTTATCACCTTTTTTCATTTTTATCTATTTTAAATTAATATTGGTAACTCTTTTTTACTAAGTAACTCCTTAATATATGGCACTTGAATATTATATAATTCTGCTATATAATCAATGACAAGATATATACATTTTTTTATTAATACTATGACTTTCATTTAATACCCTTTCATATAAAGAGACTCAATATTTAAAATCTCTTTTCCATTATACATAGCATTTTTTATAGTAATTAATCTTTTATAATATAACTTATTTACTGCATTATTAAATCTTACTGTACTCATAGTTTATCTTCTTTTTAATTCAAGTTTTAATTTTTCTTAATTTTTCTGCTATTTTTTCTTTAAAATATTAAAGGTATATTAATCTTTAAATTTTGTTCTCTATGAATGTTAAAGAAATCTATACTAGAGGCAGTATCTTTAAAGTTTGTTCCAACCCAATTAGAAGGAGGAGAAAATGCCCCATAAGCACAATAGGAAAAATCATTATTAGATGTTGTATCAAAAATTCTTTGATGTTGATCCCCCATAGAAAATTCTATAAAATTACCATCGTATAAGCTATGAGATTTACAATAATTATCGATTACATCAGCAGCTTTAGGATCATAAGTAGCTTTAAATCCAAACTTTTTCTCGCCACTGTCTTTTCCATGACTCAAAATAAAAGTATGCTTACCAATAACATAATGTTCTATAAATCTTTGTAATATATTGTATTTAACTTTATTTGGGTATTTTATATCTACTATTTTTTTCACGGATTCGTTTACAAAGTAACCAAACAAGAAACTATGATTATCATTTGTAATATTGTTCATTATAACGTTTTCATACAATACAACTAATCTGTCAATTATATACATCTTAAAATCAATGCCTAGTTTAAAAGCATCTTTATCAGATGTTTCTTGTGGTAAATGATGTCCTCCTCTAGTGGTTTGAGATTTTAGTCCATCCATTAGATCCCCTAACTCATCAATCACAATAGTATTACTTTTCTTATGATTTGTAATATGTTGTATAGTTAAATCTAACCTTTTAAAAATATCTTTTTTATTCCAAGTATGTTGATACATAGGAACAGTATTTTTTTCACCAGAAGGATCCATATTTAAATGAATATCTGTCATTACACACCTGTCAAAAAAATCTTCATTAGATATACTATCTGTATTAAAAAAGTAATTTACAGGTTTAATATGAGATTTTACTATTTCAGAAATAAATTCTTCATTAATTCCAGCTTGCTCGTGTATAACAGGATTAAAGGCAATATTATATACCATATGATTAGAAACATGAGAAACAAGCTTAGAGCTTCTTACTTGATCTTTTGGAAGTCCGTATTGCTCACAATACTCCTCGATAGATAAAAATTTATTAAGATCTGAATTCCATGCACTTGGCATAAAAAAAGATTCCTCTGATTCCTTATCATTACAATACTGATCAGTCTCAGTAATCGTTTCATTTTCTAAGTCATTATTTTTATTTTTTAAATCATGTTTATTTATGTAAGCCGATAAATTTTTTCTTGATGTTTGTGTGTATTCTAAGCCTACCGCTTCACAATATTTACGTGCAGCCTCTGCAATAGATTTTTCATTTTCATAATACTCAAATGCTTCTTTGCTACTAAATGTTTTCTTACTCATTTATTTAATTTTAAATTAATCTAAAAGGGTTATTGTTTCTTTGTATTTATTATATATACTTGTTTCATTAGAATGTTTATATGTTTTGGTTATATCAAGTTTTTAAAAATATCTTTTTATGCATATGGTATTCATGACGTAATAATATTTGTTCCATCTCTTCTTTACCCCGCTTCGATAAATCATTTAAATGTGTCCATAATATTGGAGTGTCGTGAAAATATTGAACATCTTGCCAATTTTGGCAAGAATGACCCCTATAAATTTCTTGATGTACTTCGTCTGTAAATTCCTCAATCACATTCTCAGCATTCTTACCTCCACAATCTTCTCTATACTTCTCCTTTACAGCCATACTGTGACCACAAATCTTTCCGTCAGATCCTTCGTATGCACAATTGCCCTCTGTATTTAATGATCGACCTCCTTGTTTTTTAATTAAATCAACTACGTCTTGTAATACTTCTCTTTTTGTTTTCATAACCTTTTTAATTTTGTTTCAATTGCTTCAAACATACATTTTAATTCATTTTTATCATAATCTTCTAAATAACAGTATATATAATCTTCTATACGCTCTAATTCTTTTAAATCACGCACATAAAATATAATAACAACTATTATTTCAGAGAATTTCAATCTTCTACTTTATTTTTAAAATCTTTTAATATTTCTATAATTTCATCTATACTATCAAATGTCCATTTTCTAGTTTCCATAGTAAAAGAATGTTGAGAATGATCATACACATCAGTGTATATTTCTAATTCTTGTCCCTCTGAATCTACATCCTGATTGTAAGTAATTGATATATTAGATCTTACAATTTCTGAGCCTTCCGCAAATGTTTTAGTTTTTATCATTTTTAATTTAAATTTTTAGTTAAATCTTCTTTCCATTCTATAGTATCGATATCTAATAAAGTACCGATAGGTTTCCCATCTATAAAAAATATATTACTTTTTACAAAAAACTTATTTTTAATTGTATAAATTTTTCCGTCAATTGTTTTTAAATACGCCATAATTTATATATTTATTAATTTTTCTACGTCAATTAATCCTTGTTCTAAAGCTTGTTCATAACTCATCCATACAGTATCGCTTTGTATATCACCACCTTTATAAGAGGATTTAGGATGTAATGAAGATATTTCATAAATATAGTTAATTGTTATATCTAAATCTATTAGAAGACTTATCCCATGTACTTCTCTTAACCAACGTTGCAATAAACTCTGTGTTGTTTTTGCCACTCTAAAGTCACTTCCAAAATAAGAATTAGGTCTAGCTAAAATTGAGTCAGTACATTTAGAATCATCTTGCCAATAAGTACCATTAAACCAATTAAAACCTTTTTCTTTAGCTAATTTAGCTGTATCAAAATCCACTATTTTATCTTTCATAATATTAGTCCCACCAAGTGCGGATATTTTTTAAGTTATTGATTAGTTTTTCAAAATCTTGTTCTTCTAACATTTCTATATATTTTTGAAGTTTTAAATGTTGTTGTGATTGATTTCCTAAAGTTTCTTTGGCACAATCAATATAATAATCAGAATCTAATCTGTCTATAATTTCAACACACTCATCTATTTCAATTACTTCTTTTTCATTATAAGCATAACCATCTTTTAAACCTTCTGATAATAAAGATAAAGATTTAGCTAATATATTTAAACAGTAGTCATAATCAAAATTACGAAATCTCCAAATAATCCAAAAGAAAGTGTATAAATTCTTAATTCCTTGTATAAAATTTTTCATATATTTATTATTATTCCATTAGGATTCATAGGAGGTTTACTAAAATCTCCATCTCTTAAAGCACTAGCGTTATAAAAAGTTGTATCTTTTATTTTTCTAGAGCCAAAGTTTGTTATGTCTTTTTTTGAATGTATATGCCCAAATACATGATGTTTTGGTTTATATTTTTCAATAGCTTTTCTAAGACCACTACAGCCACACATTTCTAGATTACCTCGAATATCATAAGAAAGATCTAAAACACCTTTAGGAGGAGTATGAGTGATTAGTAAATCTATACCTTCTATTAGTATTTTATTCCAAAAACTTCCTAATTTAACTCTACTTTTCATAAAATGCCAATTTCCAAATGTAGGAGACCAAGGACTACCAAAAATAAGTTTTCTTTCTATTTCTACATAATTATCTTCTAAATAAGTAATACCAAGTTCTTTACATATGTCAATGTTATATTTCTTAGTAGCATATGCGTCATGATTTCCTGCAATTAAAAGTTTATGTTTTATTGGAAGTGCAGAATACCAATAAATAAAATCTCTAAACTCTATTTCATTTTTATACCAATCATAATAATTAGTAGAATCTCCTGCATGAACTATCATATCAACAGAAGTATCAATAAACATTTCATTATGTTTACTATGAGTATCACTAATTAATTGTACTTTCATAATATTTTAGTTTTGTAAGGCTGTGGGAATCGAACCCACTGGCGGATATCTCCTATTTGCTGCCAAATATTTTATTAGGACTCGAACCTATCAGTCTCCAAGACAAAAAGAGAATCGAACTCTCTACCTTCCTTTAGCCCCATTTATAATACAAATATAAATAAAAAACCCTACTTTACTAGGGTTTATATTGTTAATTTTTTGTTAATTATTATAAGGGAGCATCTTTTCTTTAATAATAGGATAAGATTCATAATTAATTAAATTAAAATCTTCTATTGATTTAGAGGATAACCACTGATCAATATCACCTCTCATATCCATTTTAAAACCGTTAAAGTCATCTAACTTACATTTACTATATTTATTTACATTTCTAGATAGTTGTTCTTTTACAGATTGTATATGGGGTTCGTAAATATGTACATTTGATAAGTCTCCAATAATACCCTTTGGTATCATATTGGTCATCTTACCTATTATTTGTGCTAAAAGAGCATAAGATGCTATATTAAAAGGTAACCCTAAAAACGTGTCTACTGAACGTTGATGCCACTTTAAAGTAAATTGATATTCTTGATTGTATTCACTTATTTTAGATTCATAACCATGCTCTCTCACAAAACCTAATTTATAATTACCATTTCCTTTTTCTAAATAGTAAGAATCTTGGTAAACATTCATTGGAGGAAAAGAATTATAATAATATTCTAAACTATTAATAGATTCAACTAATATTTCAAAAGACCAATGACAAGGAGGTAGAGCCATACTATCTAATTCTGCTGGATTCCAAGCTGTAACAATATGTCTAGTTCCCATAGGATTTTCTTTTAATCCTTTAATGAGATTTGATATTTGGTCTATAGAAACATTTTTATATTTGTTATTAACACCAAACCAATTTCTCCATTGAGCACCATATACTCTACCTAATTTACCTAAACCTAAGTCCAAAACATAATTATAACCGTTATGACCATCTTTTTTAACTAATTTTATAAATTCATCTAAAGGTTTTATTAAATGTTCAATATTATTATTTTTCATCTTCTTAAGATAATAATTGTAAGCATCTTTATTCCAAATATTAATATTGTTATCTACAAGATATTTAATATTTGTATCACCTCTTAAAAATAATAATAATTCTCCTACAATTCCTTTCCAATAAATTTTTTTAGTAGTTAGAGCAGGAAATCCATCTTCAAAATCATGTTTTAATTGATAACTAGGTATTTGAATTCTTTTTATACCTTTTCTATTAGGATCGGCATAGGTAAAACCCTCTTGTAAAATTGTATTTAGTAATTTATGGTATTTAATATCTATTTTAGCCATTATATTTGTGTTTTTTCATTGTTTATTTTACTTTTTTATTTGTTTATATAGTGCTTTTAAATATTTTTTTATCCATTTTTAGGTATTCTGTTTATTTTTTATGTTTAATAATAAAGTTTTTATTCTATTTCTTTATTATCTCTCTGTCTTGTTAATTTTACTTTCATATCTATTATTTTCGTTATAACCTATCATCCAATGTATGTGATGTTTTTCATTTTCTTCTGGATTATCAAATCTGTCAGCCTTAAAACCTAGTTCTTTAGCCATACTATAAGAACTTCTTTCTAACATGTCATACTCGTAATCACTAATAACAGATTTATCTAAAATATAGTAATTGTATTTATGAAATAAAAGTTCTTTTTGTAGTTTTATAAATTTTTTTGATTCTTTTATTTTTATCATATTGCTTTAAATATTTTTCTTACCCAAGTAGGTATTTTATCTAGTCTAGCTGCAAGCTCTATCATATGACTACATTCTGAATTTAAATTACTAACCTCTGATCTTAAATCTTCTAACCTGTAAGAATTACTATGTATAGGGTTACTAAATCTTTGTAGAGAGCCTAATCCTATTGGATATCTTGAAGTTAAAAATAAGTAATATCTAGGAGTATCACGTTGTGTTTTATCATAATACTCAGCTTTCCTTTTTAGCTCTTGAAATTCATTGTAACCAACTTTAACTTCTTTTTCCATAATTCATTTCTATTAATTAACCCATTCTTTTAACTTTTCTATTTTGTCTTTGGGTAAGTCTTCAATAAAAACAGTACCATTAGATAAAAATTCTACAAGTCCGTTTATATCTCTAGTAAGATCATCACATAATCTTTTATCAAATAATCTATACTTCTTTTCAAAAGTATTATTATCTAACCTTAAAAACTCTGTTTTAAATATTTTTCTATTTATCATAATTTTTTAAATATAATGGAGAACTCATACCTATTTGTTTCATGTTTTTAGCACTTGTAATGTATCCTTTTGTTCCTTTTGATAAGTATTCATTATCTGATATAACATCCTCTATTAGAACCTCTGCTTCGTTTTCTGTTAAATAAGCTGCCCCTACATACCCCCATAACATTACGGAATAGGATAAAACTTGGGGATGTCCATTGTCTACTATATTATTTATACCTCTAGTAAAAATACCTATAACTTTTTGTCTATCTTTTTCCGATACATTTTCAACAGTTTCTATTTCACCTTCATAAGCTTTAAAGGCGTTTATTTTTTTACCTGTTATATCCCATGTTTCTGCGTTCTCTCTATATAATAAATTTTCATCCCAAGATAAGTATAAAGGTAATATACAGTTTTGAGCTGATCCGTCAAATCCCGCAATATGTTCAAAATAGAAACCAAGACCGTAAAAATAAGATTTAAACTCTTCAACACCCTTACAAACAGGTATTTTTATTAAAAATTTAACACCAAATCCAGAGGGAGAAATATACGCGCAAATACAACTAGGTAATAAGTTAAAAATAGTTTCTTTTAATTCCTTTGCAAAAGAAATTTTATCAAATTCAATAACAGCTATACCAGTAAAAGAGGTTATGTTTTTATATCCTCTGCCAATTCCATTAGTATTAACACAAGGATTAAAATAATAAAGATTTTCTTTTAACTCTCCCTTTAATTTCATATCTCCTTTTACAGAGGCTTGTTGTATCTTTTTAAATAATTTCTGCATATCCTTATTAGGACTTTTATTAGCCTTTACAAACTGATCTAAACTAACAGAACCAAGGGGTTTTACAATTCTTAATTTTGCAGGGTAATAAGGAAAAGTTATGTCTACCATTTAATGGTTGTTTAAGTGTTTTAAAATTTCTATTAATTTTTCTTTTTTAGAAATACTAATAGCATTTATTTCTATATTTAAATCAATAGATTCTTTAATTAATTTTATATCTTTTTCTGATAAAAATACTTTTTTCATATAAAAGTAGATAAATAGGCTCCCAAAACAAACCCTCCTGTTGATGGAAAAGGATAAATCCAGTTTTTACCTAAATTAGTAGTATATTTATTTCTATTTAATACTTTACTTTCAAGTTGTTTATGGATAATATAAGCACTAGATAATAAAAAAGCAGTTTTAGTATTAACATTATCTATAAACAAAGATACAAAAGCTATTACAATTCCGCTAGTAAGACCAAATAAAAAATTTACAAAACTATGTTGTAGAACTTCAAACCAAGAAGTCTTTTCTTCTCCTAGTAAGTGAGTTTTTATTTTTAAATAAAACTTACCATTTTTTACCTCCATTTTTTATACGATTTTTAATTTTATGATCTTCTAAATTATCTACACTATAATCAAATTGTTGTTCGTTTTCTCTAATTGTTTTCTTTTCCATCTTCTATGTTGTAAAAAAAGTTATAAATGTTTTTTGATTTATTAAGTATTTTATCTTTAATTTTTTTAAATTCTTCTTCTTTCTTTTGCGCCACTCTTAACATTAAAGAGTCGGTAAATTTTAAAGAAAAATTCTCTTCTGAAAAATAAACACCATTTGTAAAAATAATAGAACCACTATTAATATAACAATAGAATTTTTTATTTTCATTTACAATAGCATATTCATCTTTAGATAATATATAAGAAGTATGATCATCTTCTATAATCTTATTTATTATTATTAAAATACGTTTTTCTTTAGTAGTATATTTAGACTGTTTTTTGAACCAGTTCTTCATTGTATTAATTTTTCTACGTCAATTAATCCTTGTTCTAAAGCTTGTTCATAACTCATCCATACAGTATCGCTTTGTATATCACCACCTTTATAAGAGGATTTAGGATGTAATGAAGATATTTCATAAATATAGTTAATTGTTATATCTAAATCTATTAGAAGACTTATCCCATGAGTACTTCTTAACCATTTTTGAACTTCACACATCCAACTATACCAAACTGTTTGACTAATTGAAATTTCTTTATTTTCTGATATGGTTTTATCAACCCAAACAGTAGACAATGTTTTAGATTTATATCCTTTATCTAAAAATAGTTTTATTAATTCTTTGTTTATTTCCATAGTACAAATATAAAGTAAATAAAAACCTCTTACAAATTATATAAGAGGTTTTAACTAATTTTTAACTGTTTAATTTATTTCTAATTTCTGTTAAAGTAACTTCATTTTTAAATTTTCCATTTTTAAATATAGTTTGTAAAGAACCTGATTTCTCTCCTTCCCAAGTTTGTTGATCTTCCAGTTTATAACCATTTTCAGAAGTTTCTACTCTAAGCAAACCTTTAGCAGATTTTTTAGTTCCATCATCAGTAATAGGGTCTTTAAAAATTTCTCTGCCTTTAATTAGGGTTCTTTTCCCATCACATATTCCACAATGATCTAATGTATTAAAATTAGGTTTAGTACTATGACAAACACAATTTTCATCTACCTCTACATAAGTAGCTTTCATAGCAAATCCAAACGTATCTCGAGTATTAAACTGGTAAGTAAAACTTCCAATACCTGCTACCCAATTAGTAGAAGCAAATCCTTTAGCTTGAAGTCTTTTGTTAATTTGATTAAACCTCTCAAGATTAATAGAATCACCATAAATAGCTCCAATTTTAGGATTAAGTACTTTGTACCCTTGCTCATTAATAGTTCCTCCAAATACATCCCAAAGTAATTCTACTACTCCTTTTTGCTCTCCCTTTTTAACTTCAGATTGATTTAAATCTAAACCATTATCTGAATAGTAATATTTACCTTCTTCCTCTTTCATCCAACATCCTCTTCGTGAATTTAAACCACAAATAATATCTACAGGGTCTCCTGAATTACCACATACTAATTGTCCTGATCCTCTTTTTACAACTAGTCTGCCTGTAGGTACAGTCACACATACTATATTACCATCATAATTTACTATTTTCTTTTTTATAGACTGCCCTCCTAATTTATTATCTTTTAAAATATGAGCTGTAAATACATTTGAAAACTGTGATTTTCTAGTATCCTCTCTCTCCTTAATTAGTATGCCATAACCTGCTGACATGGCTATATATTCAACTACTTCTATGACATTTTTAGTAGTTGTATCAAATTTAAACCTTTTATCATGTCTTCTTGTAGCATCCCAATAAGATAATTCTTCAATAAATTCTTGGCACCAATTACTACATAAAGTTGTAGTATTTACCCATCCAAAATCTTTGTCAAAATTACTCCCGTCAACATCTATATTAAATTCTACTCTACCATCTTTTAAGGTGTATATTTTATAATTTATATTACAGTCTTTTAGTATCCCTTCTAATCTTTCTATTTTTCTTTGTTTTGAAAAACTAAATCTTATCTTATTCCCAGTGGATTGGTAGCTTCCATCAGCTTGAAAAGCTATTTTTAAAGCTTCTATAGGAGAAAGTTCTTTACCTAGATTGGGAGCTAATGCACTTCTTCTTATATCTTTTTTCCAATTGAAGTTGCAATATTTTGCTTCTTGTACTTGAAAATTACCTGAACCATTGTCATACACCATTCTATGATTTGGAGTTACTAACAAATCTATTTTACCAAAAGAATCAGTAAAATGAATCATATCCCCTTGGTAATGTTCATTTACATACTTAGAAGGTTTTACAAATTCATAAGAACCATCATCTAATACTTGAGCTACTAAATCTTTATTTTTATTTAAGTCTTTAAATAATTTCCAACCATCTTTAGTCAATACGCTTGTATCATCAGAATAACAATCTGGTCTAATTACAATTTTACCGTCTCTTGCAAGAATTTCTTCTTTAAGTTCTGGTAAATATTCTGTCAATACTTTCCATAAATCCCAAGTATCTGAAACAATACTTAAAATACCTGTTGGGAATTGCTCCATTAAATACCTAAAAGTACCTATCTCGTCCCCTTTAGTCCCTGCACACATAACTGAATGCTCAGTACCATTAACTGAATGAACTACTCCTTCTGTTTCACCATAAAACTTTCTTGCTCCATGAATAACAGGTAAACTATCTGATCCCATAAAAGATACAGCATGTCCTAATCCACTACTAATTGTAGCATCAATAGAATCCATACCTCTCATCGAAAAATCGTGACACCCAAACATTCTATGAATTTCATTACCTTTATCTGTCTCTTCAATCCATCTATCATTATCTTTCTTAAATTGATAAGCTAATGTAGCAGATGTCATAGGTTTCCATAATAGATTAGAGATTAAAGTTTCTAAAAAATTAGTTAACCAGAAGAACTCAGGCTTTGTATTCACTATCGTAAGTACAGGTACTCCCATTGGAACTGTTGTGCCTTCAGGTAAAGCTTTTACTTCAATAGGCAAATAACCTAAATCCCAAATAGCTTCTATGTGTGATATATCGTAGTCTTCTCCTAAATATAGAGAATATTCTTTTTTGATTTCTTGACAAACTTCATTTTTTACATCTAAAGGATTAATACCATTTATTTTTGAAGTTATATCTTTTTTAAAAAAATGTAAATCAAACATTCCTTTAATTTGCCTCATCACCATTTGTTGTCCAAATGATACTACTTTATCACACCCTTTAGGTGCATATTTATTACTACGCGGAGTAAAATTACTGTAAACTTTTGTTGTACCTTCTGGGTACATTTTATGATGACCTACTTTGTAACCATCTGTTGCTAAGAATGGATTCATAATATTATCTTTGTTTTAAAAAATTATTAATCGTTTCGTTTTCTTTGATCGTTAAGTCTTCTAGTATGTTTTCACTCTCTTTTAAAAAATCTATGAAATCTAATAATAGTTGTTTTGTTACTTTATTCATATTAAAATAATTTTATAATTTCTAAATTTTCTGGTGTTGGTAATTGTTTAAATTCATCCCAAGAAGTTGTTTCATCTTCATACCTATAGTCTTCAAACTTACTATTAGTAGTAAACACTTTATCAAAATAATTAGTTACAGGATCTATTCCTAAACCTTGAATAGTCATATGACTTACACCTAAATACAATTTACCACAATTACGTTCTTTTAACAATTTAGATAATCCTTTAAAAGTTCCTCCATATACAGATATATCATCTACTATAAGAACGTCTTTACCTTTAAAATCTTTTCTATCTATAATTTGCGTTAATTTAGATTTTCCATCAACATACTGTCTTGATTTAGCAGCAGAATAAGTTTCTCCCTGCCATCCTATTTTATCACATAGTTTCATTAAAGGTTTAAAACCACCTGCATCTGATGACATTAAAATAAGATTTTCACTTAATATTTCTTCGTTAAAAGGACTTTCATAAATATTTTTAATAACCTTATTTATGAACTTACTATTATCAATTATTTCAACATTATCTATTAAAGCTTCAACAACTTCAGGATTATGAGGATGAAAAATTTTAAAATTAGCATTCATATTATTTAAAAATTCACAAACTAATTTTAGACCTGAACTTTCCCCTTTATTAAATCTTCTATCCGCTTGAGCATCTAATAGATTAGGAATAATAATATTTAATTTAATTTTATTCATAATAGTTTTATGTTGATTTGTATATGCATCAACAAATTGATTAAGATGCCATAAATCTTCATAAGTATTAATTCTAAATATTTGTTCTCCTAATTTTGTTGAATTTATATATGATGTGCCATCTGGATATTTATTTATTTTCATAATTTTATTATTATTTTATACAAATATAAATAAAAAACCCTACTTTACTAGGGTTTATATTGTTAATTTTTTGTTAATTACTCATATAGTTTTAACTCTACTCGTCTAGGATATTCATGATTTAATTCTGTAGTATAATCGTAATCAATGCCTTTTCCTACTTTTTTAATTCTTCCTTTATCTATTCCTAAAGATATTAAAGTTACATAAACTACATCTGCTCTTCTTTCTGATAGTTTTTGATTATATTCTTTAGAGCCAGAAGCACACGCCCAACCCTCTATAATTATATTATATTTAGGATTTTCTTTTAAAAATTTAGCAACTTTATAAATAGCATTTCTAGATTGTATTTTTAAATCTTGTTTATCGTAATCAAAAAATACTGTTTCTACTGGAATATTTTCTTTTTCTATATTTGTAATATTGTTTACAATTGGTGCTACAGCATCACAACATACTTCTTTTTCAATGATTTTAATTAATTTTTCTTCTTTTTTCTTTTTAAAATCATCTGTAAAAAATACTACTCCTAAAGTCAAAGCATGAATATATGAATTAATACCACTGCTATTTATTCCATATATATTATCAAATTGTTTATCTTGTAGTGTATGACCAAATGTCCTAAAACCTAATTTAAGAGCTGTAGAGCTTTTTATTTGCCTTAATAAGCTTACTCCTCCAACAAAATCTAAAGTGTGATCTGAATAGTTGTTGTTCCCTTGCATAAAGCCATATCCTAATCCTAGAGAACCAAGTAATACAGTTTTATTTAATTTTATAATTCTGCGGACTCCTTCTAAGGAAACTTTATAAGAATTTACATCATATTTACATTCATAATGCCCAGAATTTATTCTATTATAATGTCCAAAGGCTTGAACTCCCATTTTAGGAGAAAACATATACCTTGATCCTAATTCTGCTGCTAAACCTAAATCTCCATTTCCTAAAGCTGAAATATTTGTATTCTGCCCAACGCCTAATTCTAATGTTTGACAGTTAACTCCTAGAGTTATCAAACTTACTAATAATAGTAGTATATATTTATTCATCTTCTATTAAATTTATATTTATTTTTGTACCATCTTCTAAAATAACGCACTCTTTAAACATAGAATAATTTACTATTTTTAAAGTGTCTGTTTTAGTTATATAATATTTACCTAACTTACTCTTATAAGTATCTTCGATTTCTGTAATATCTGATACTATTTTATGAGTTATATAAAATGTTAATCCTAACAAAAGAATTAAAACTATAATTACTTGTTTCATCTTATCTTGTTTTTAAAAATTCATCATTAGCCTCTTGCCACTTGTTAAAAGAGGTAGAATCTACTAATTTTTCATTACTATTTCTTGTTCTATATATCCACTTATTTAAGCCGTGAATGTAAAATACTCCTTCTTGTTTAAACGATTTATTTGCCATTTTTTATTTAAAATTTATTGGTTACACTTTATTAAGGAAATATTGAAATCCCCCACTTTATTATTAGTCCCATAATAAAACCAACTAGAAAATCCATATTGACCATCTTTTGATTCAGTATTATTTGCATTTATTCCTAATTGTGGATTAGCCCCTCTCCAAGATAAGTTATAAGAACTTCCAGTAGATTTATTTATAATTAAGCCTGAAACTTCTTTATAATAAATCCAATCTGTTTTATCTGAATCATAGCAATTATGATCTTTACCAGAGCTTTCTAAAGTTTTATCAGAAAATACAGCAATAATCTCATAAATTTCAAATAGATTATCTACATTTCTTACAAAACCTTCTAAAACAGCTGTTCCATCATCAAACTGTTTCCATTGTAAAGATACATTTTCATAATGTTTTCCTTGTAACCACATAACGTAATTTAAATCTTTTTTACAATGGTCTGTATTTATTACTTCAAAACATTCTGGTTCTGTATGAACACATTTAACCTGACATACTTCCTTATAAGAATCTATTTCATCTTCTTGTAAAACAGTATCATTATTATCATCTAAACCTACTTCCACTCTTATACCACCAAACTCACAATTAGAAGAATCTACTAGATTTATTAAGGAGTTAAGTCCATATGAACCATTACTTCCTGGTAATCCATTAGTACCATCTTCACCAGAACATAATAAAGATTCTGTTTCTCTTTCCTCTATATCTAATAAATTATTATTATTTAAATCCACACCAGTATAAAGATAATAACCACCAATACAATCTTCTGTAGAAACAACATCTATAAGAGTGGTATTTTCATTTTCTTCAATTACAGGGCATACTATTTGTTCTTGTAATACTTCCTCTAGTTGTAAGACAGTATCAAAGTTATTATCTAAACCTGTTTTAAACACCGTACAGCCATTTTCTGATGATATACTTACTAATGAGTTTAACCCATCTCTAATTTGCTCTGTATCTTTATCTAAATGTTCTACAGAACAAGATAAAAAGATTAGTACTAAAGGTAATAATTGTTTTTTCATTTTTATTAATTTAAGTTTTCATTTTTAATTTCTGGAATATCTGCTTCTTTATCCCAAACAGATACAATAATATAACCTCCTTTTACTTTGTGAGTAACTAAAAGATCTTCTACTTTATCATTAATTTGTCTATTTTTAATTTCACTAGCCCCCAAATTAAAGTGATTGATAGGAGCAGTTATTTCAAATTTATTTTTCTTTTTAAGTTCTACCATTCCAAGGCTACTAATATAGTTGCGGTTTTTTAGCTTTATTTTTTCTATCTCATATTCTTCTTCTGTGAATTCTCCATGCATAATAAAAGACGTAGTAGAATCCGTATATATTTTTTGATAGGTATTTTCTACTAACTTATCAAAATTAGCAATCTCCTCTAAATTTTTATTTGGAATCTCTTTTATATATCTATTAGGATTAGCCTTAAACAAATCATATTTTTCCATTACTTTTTCATAAACACTTTCTGGAATGAATTTGTAAAAAGGAAATTGTAACTTATATTTTGCAACAAGTTCTACCTCTTCTTTTTTAAGAAGTATCTGATTATTTTTCTCTTCTTTTTTAGATTTAACTTCCTCTGACTTTTTTACAGAAGGAGTGTTTACAAAACCTAAAGAATTTAAAGTTGAAGCTTTATCTAAAATATATTTATTAAATTCTACAAATTGATTAACCTTTTCTTGTTCGTCTTCATAAAACCCAATCTCCTCTTGCCCTAAAATATACTTTAATTCTAAAGACATATCATTTTGAATATCCTTGGAGGTAATAACCTCTTGTTTTTCTACGCTTGGTCTAAATAATTTCATTTTGTATATTGTTTATTAATTAATTTTAATTACTTGAATTGAAGTGTACCCCTCTTCATCTTCCTCTGACTCAAATTCTAAATAGGCAGAATATCCTGTAGATTTTATCATATTTATGATTTCTTCTTTTTCTGAATAATCCATCATCATAACAAGTAAATCTGCATCTTTATATTCATCCTGAAATATTTGATGATTTTCTACTGCATGCCCTACAGAATCATAAGAATTAAGTTCATCTACAATGTCTAAATCTTCTAAATTGTTTGCTGTTCTATACATAATCTTTTATATTTAATGGTTTTAAAATTTTACTAAATTTCATATTTGGGTAATTTGCTACCAAACTTCTAAGTTCTATTAAGATCTCTTTATTCTTTTTATGATTTTCATTAATTGCTTTATCTATTCTAGCCATAATTTTTTTAATCTGTGAAATCCTATTAGATATATTGTAATAATTTCTGCAAAGGCAAAATACACATTATCTGAAACAAAACCTAAGATAAATACAATTAATATTGAAAATACAAAAAACCAACTGATGTATAAATTCTTTTTCTGTGTATAATATATAATACTAACTAGACAAGATACTAAGGTAAAAACTGTTACAATATTATGGATATTTCTAAAATTGTATACATCAAATATGAGAATAGATAACATCCCAAATCCTAAGATAAAATCTGATCTTTTCTTTTTATTAGTCGCAGCATTAATTAAAAAGAACGAACTAATAAAAGCAAACATGCCACTATATATAAGATAATTATTAGAGGCTGCATATTCTGATAAGGAATTATAACCTTCTAAAGATACAATAGGGATTAAGGCACAACATAATAAGCCTAAACAAAGTAAAACCGATTTAAATATTTTTATTTTCATATACAACTTGCTTTTATCATTATCACTCCAATACTTAATAGAAAAATAATCATGTAAAAATCAAAGTTATAAAAATCTAACTTTATTTCTTCTCCTCTAGCCAAGATAATTGCCGACCAAATAAAAAGTATACCTATTATAGTCAATATTGTTTCTATCATATTTTATATATTTGTACCATTAAATTCTTCAGCTTCTTTTTTAAAAATATTATTAAAAATAAGACCATAAGAATTTATCATAGAGTTTTTATTTATACCAATAGATTTACTTTCTTTTTCTTCTTTTGTAGAAAATCCTATTTTATTTTTAGATTTAACTTTTACAAAAGAATTTGTTACTTTATCTAAAGCAATATGTTTAATTTGATCTAAAGTAACATTTTTACAATTTGAAACTTGCTCTTCTATTTCTTTTTTTGTGAATAAACAAGGATCTATTTTATTTGAAATATTTGTTAACACTTCTTTTATAAGAGCCTTATCTTCTATGCCCTTAACTTCTAAAACAACTCTAAATCTAGAGGGTCTTTCTTTTAAGGTTTGCGGAACTTCTTCTATATAATTTGTTGCAGCCAAAAATAAAGTATTATCAATAGAATCATTACCATCTAAAAAATTTTTCATTTCAGATTCAGCTTTTGAAGCATACCTTTCAAACTCATCTGCTATAAATATAATAGGATTATCTTGAATTTGTCTTACCATTTTTGCAAGAGCAATAGCCCCTGCTAAAGTAGAAGAATTATTACAAAAGAATACTATAGCATTTCTTTCTTTTATAAGGAGATTCGCTACAAAATTTAGTGTACTTGTTTTACCTGTACCCGCAATACCATGAAGTAAAACCCCTAATTTGTGAGTAAATCCTAACTTATTTACTTTTTGTCTGATATCTTCTTTAAAAAAGGAGTAAACAGTATTTAAAATAATAGTATTTTCTTCGCTTTTAAAAGGCTCATGTAATTCCGATAACTCTTTTTCAGAAATATGAAATCCTTTATCATCTACACTAGCTTCAAAAAAGCCGCTTGGAAATTTATCTGATACTGTTTTTGCTTTGGAAGTATGTACTGACACTTTACCATCTTCATAATTTATTACTGCACTGATCATATATTTATATTTAATTATTTACCTCAAAGATACAACAGACATAAAGACATATAAAATCTTTAACTTTTAATTAACTAAGAAATTAACTTTAAATACAATTTTAATTTATTTTTTATGGTTTCTGTTGTACACTTTAATTTCAGATGATTTTTTATATATTCATAAGACTTATCTTCTTTTCGAAGTTTAGCTATTTGTTTTAATTTACTTATAGATATTCTTGTGTTAGTATTTATAAGTTTTGAATTTTTATTTGAGAGTACTAGATTACTTTTCGATAGGTTATTATTATTTCCATCTTTTATTTTAATAGCCTTACCTGTTTTTAATCTTTCTCCTGGATTAAAAGTATCAAAAGCTAAAGTAATTTTATGATATGCTTTTTGTCTTTTAATTCCAATTAAATTTTCAATTAATACAACGTTTGTAGATACATTATTTCCTATCTCTCTTACAATATTAACATTACATTTATGATCTCTCATTATTCTAACAAAAGAACCGTCCTCTGATATAGCATACCTATGCTCCCAATCTTTTATTGGATAATATTTTTTATTATTTATTTTAAAATTCATAATTATATTTAATTATTAATAATTCCATGCAATTTTAACAAAAAAGATTAAGAATACATATCCCATTCTCTATCATAATGATATAAAGAGATTAAAAAATAATCTTCTATAATAGCTGTCCTCAGCCATTAACTGTTTAATCTGATTGTCTATGTTTTTCATATATTCTAGATGTACAGAATTAGACTGTATAGACCCCGATTTATTTACTGATCCATCCCCTAGTATTCCACTAATGTAAAGTTGTTGTTCTTCTAATATCATATTTTTATTTAATTTAATGCACTTTTGCATAATTCTTTCCTATCTTATAGTCGATTTCTATAGGTATAGGGGGTTTAAAATAACTATTTAATTTAATGACACTTCTTTTTATAGCTTCTAGATACTTATCTTTATCTTCTAAAGTGCTGATAATCAGGTATTCATCGTGGGCTTGGAAACTAGGTTCAATACCTTCTAGTTTTAAATAATAGCCCCAAATATCAAAAACTTTTACTCCAAAATTTTGGTTACATGCTGAGAAAATATCTTTTTCATTTTTGAGAAATAACCACATATTTGAGTATTCATTCCATACCCATTTAGTATTGTTTACCTGTGTTAATCCCCCAACTTTTTTACTCTTTCTTAACCAATTAGTACCTTCTACCGTTTTTACAATCCTATCTTTTGCAAATGCTTTGACGGATTTATTAATATCCCAGTATCCCTTATGTAATTTTGTAGCTTCTTTTTTACTTAACCCCGTGGCTTCCATAAGCTTAGACACTCCACATCCATAAGTGAGGCTGTACGTTCCTGTCTTGCTTATAGCCCTTTTTACATCCAAGTTTTCATATAACAACTCTTGTTCTTCTAGAGTTAGATCTATAAATTCTTTAGGGCAACAGCCAATAATGGTTTCTTTCTCCCTGCTTTTGAACCATTTGTAAAAGTCCACCTCTTCCAAACTGAAAAACCCTGCTTTATTTCCTAGATCTAAATGAGCATCCCATCCTACAATATTCATTTTTTTAACATATTCAGGATCATAACTGTTTATAGAAATTTGTTTACATTTGTCCTCGATACTACTCAGGTCTGCCCCTATGCATATATGCCCTTTAGGAGCTACTATAATACCCCTAACTAATTCTCCATAAGTAGCACTGGGTTTAGGTAGATTGACACAAGGATTTGCATGTTTTAGCCTTAGAGTTTTTGTAAAACCATGCGCCCAAGCAGCTAGTTTCCCCCCTTCATTAGTTTTTTCTAAAAAAGCTTTTAAATACCCAGCTCTATGTTGTGCTACTGAAAGTCCATCTAAAGATTCTAATTCTGGATATTTTTTACAGAGGTTTTGTATTGAAGGGCATAAGTTTTTATCGTCATCCCTTAATTGTGGTACTTTACCATTTGCTCCATCTTTATATATTTTTGGTTGCCAACCTTTTAAAAATAAAAAATCTTTCATCTGTTGTGAGCTTCCAGGGTTTGGCTCTCTGTAACTCCTTATATATTCTACATCTTCCTCATGGGTAACAGGTAGTTTATTTTCTTTTAAAAGTAGCTCCCATTTTATCCACATGGCTGTTAAAGTTCCATCTACCTTATGCTGCTTGCTAGGTCTTTTTTTTATGGTTTTAACCGCAACTTTTGGCATTATCTTTTTTAACTCTTGTTTTTTCTCTTCTATTATAGCTTTTAAGTATTCTAGATTTTTACTAGCTAATTTTAGATCTATAGTGAGTTTGTTTTTATCTTGAAGATAAATCATATCCATCTTATGGTTTAGATACTTTATAACAGAGATAATCTCTTTATCTGAATCATATAAAGCCCTTAAATATCTTAACATCATAACCCATAGATTGGTGTTTATTTTCACATCCTCTTTAACTCTATTGGTATACTCAGCAATAGTTAAACCTTTCCAATCATCTATTTCTGGTTTTGGCACTCCAAAGAATTCACCCCAATAAGCCAGACCATGTTTGTCCCTTTCAGGGTATAGGTAATAACTTAAAGCTAATGTATCTATAATATTAGCTTTAAAACTGATGCCCATTTTTTCTAAAGCAGGTTTGTCATAACACATACCATTGTGAAACACTATAGTATTTTCAGGGTTTCCTATTATTTTTATGACATCTTCTCTTTTAGTTGTAGTTTTTATTTTCCACTTTTCATTAGAAAGATAAGAGCAGCCTAAAACATGAAAATCTTCAAAAGACTTCAATTCATCTAAATAGCCTATTGTTTCAATATCTGCTACGAAAATTTTATTCAGTTCCATCTCTACTCTTTATAATTTAAAATTAATCTATTGATAATCACTTTTTTATATTTCTCTGCGTGACTTTATTCATTCTGAAAGTTCTAAAATTACATAAGTTGAATATTTTTTAGAGTCAATTTCTTTAACCTTATAACTAGACATATCACAATCCCACAAGGCAGCTTCTATACCTTCAAAAACCATCTTTTTATTTGTATATTCGAAATTAAGATGACATTTTATTTCTTTTGGATAATAAACATCTTCTATATTTTCTTTATACCAAGCTCTGTTTTCATAAAATTTTTCTGTTGCCTTTGTAGTTTTACGATTTGACAAACGGTATTCTTCTTTCTTTTCTTTCCACTGTTCTGTAAGTTCTTTTGAAACTTCTATTACTTTACTGCTTAATAGCTCATCTGTAGATAACGTAATTAAATTTTCTCTTACTATTTTATCTCCTATTAAAACCCCAATTTGAAAATTAAGCTTTTCCTCTACACTCCACTTTTTATCTTTCTTCATCTCTCTAATATTATTATATTAATTTCACCTATCTTGTTAAAGCTTTCTGCCCATTCTTTATGAGTTTTTGGCTTCCCTAACAAAGATAAGTATATTTGTCTAGCTTTTGGCAGTGTTTTTAAATATTCTTTATATTTCATATTCAAAATTTGCATATTGATTCCACACAGGTCTCATAAACTGAACTTTAAATAGATAATCTTTAGAATTTCTTTCGTAATACTCGTGTCTAGATTTTAAAGCAGCCTCTTTAGCTCCTTCATAATTTAAATAAGTAGGATCTAAAATTTCTATATAATTAGGCATACAACTTAATAACCTCATTCTATCATACATCTCCCATAGTGGAAAGCCTTTATCTAATAATGCTTCTTTTAATTGATTACTATAAGTTTTATATTTCATAAGTGTTTCTCTTTCCATATTTTAATCATTTTATTGATTCTTCCGTATGAAACCCCTTTAGATTTTAAATGTTTTGTAAATTGATTTTTAGATTTTCCGCGAAATAAACTAACTACCTCTTCAAACTTTACTTGATTATACTCAATTAATAAATTTTCTTTAAACTTCTCCTTCTTTTTGATTTTTTGTAAGTCTTTAACTTTTTTCCCCTCTTTCCAATCAATTCTTAAATCTTCTAAATCTTGCTGTAAAAACCATTTAACAAACCTTTGAAACTTATCATTACTTTTCTTAGAAGTACCATAGCTAATTTTATGAAAAGATTCAAAGGATTGATTTACAATAAACTGTCTAAAGCTTTGTGGTTGTATTTTTCTATAACGAAGCCAATCATCTACACCTTTTTCCTCTGATAAAATACTCATTATTTTAAATTATTTTTTATATATTCGGGCAAATATAAAAAGTATCTTTCCATATTATTTTTGTCAAAATCTTTATATATATCCACATTAAAACATTCATTTTCATGTGACATTATTATTTGCTCTGGTTCGTATTTTAAAACATCTTTTTTATTAAAGGAATGTGTTATATTATACTCTTGAAAATACTTATAAAAACTATCTTTATCTCCTTTAAATAAATAAGGTATAGGAGAATATAAATAGGTTATTTTTTTACCATCAATATAATATTTACCTTTTTTATAAGTGATAAAATGACCAAAGATTTCAAAAGTAGCTTCAATATTTTCTTCTTTTATTTTGTAAAACTCTCCTCTTACTACACCTTGTAATACTTGATTTAAAAAATTATAGGCATAGGTTGTTCCATAGATTAGTAGAGAATTATATATATCCACCATATCTTCACTCAACTCTTTAAAAGGGGCAATATAGTTATTATTTAATTTTGCCTCTACTAAAAAACCTTTTGAATTAAAATCTAAAATTTTCCAACCTATCCAATTATCGGGATATTGTTGATCTAGTCTTTCTTGTACAAAAGTTAGTTTACAATTATTAGCAAGCCACATATCCACAATTGTAGAAGTATTCCATATTGGTAATTCTGAATTATTAAAATCTTTTTTGATATATTTACAATAGCCAAAATAAAAACCTAAATCTTCTCTTTGTTTAGTTTTCATCTCTTTTGTAAAAAAAGCCCTAATCTCTTTATACTGTTCCCAATTCACATATGTTTTATCTATTCCTGCCATAGTAATATTATTTTTTACCAAAGGTAATTAATTCAAACTGTAAAAATGTTAAACAAATTATAATTTAATCTCTCTTATTATACAATTATATTTTTTTGCCATTTTTAACATGTGATCAGAACCTCTAGTACCTTTATTAAAAGATATTACATAATCACAGTATATAGCCATATCCTCGTTTCTATCTAGTCCTGCCAAAAGATAAAATTTTTTTCCATTATCTTCTTTCACTAAGATACTAGGTTTACCTTCTATATCACTCCAATCTGCTAAAAACTCTTTAAATTTATAGCCTTTTTCTTTTGCATATTTTTCTGCTAAAGTATCAGCACCCTTTGCCCCACCACTTACAATTTCTATATTCTCTAGATTAGATAAATAATAATCACATTTAGCTTTTAATAAATTATAGTCAGAAAAATTACGCGATCCTACCACACAAATTTTATTCATAATTCTAAAAATCTTTAGTTAATTCTTCTATTTTTTCTATACTTATTTTATCTATATTATCTAATAGTTTTTCATAGGCAGTTGATATTCTAATTGAATTATTTGGATAGAATAATGAAAAACTATCTTTAAAAACATTTTCTCCACATCCATTACAATAATTACTAAAACTCATTATTTCTTACTTTTTTAATTAAATATTCTAATCCTTTTCCTCTTTTATTCTCCCCCTCATCTCCACAACGCCATTTACTTCTGTCTATTACAAATTCCATAATTACTTTTTTTAAGTTATATACCAAAAATACAACAAAAAACCCACTTAAATTAATAAGTGGGTAGGTTTAACATTAAATTATGATTTAGTAGTAGGTTGAAGCCACATATTCTCTGGTAGCATTTCCAAATATAAAGGATAGTTAGATAGAGAAATAATTTTTAAATATTCAATTGTTCTTCTTGTATCAAATTTAAAACATTTATGTAGTTCCTCTCGTATTCTTTCTACAGACACAACCCTCATTTTTTTAGCACTAAATATATCAATTGCTTTCCACATTTCATCAGAAAATTCTAAATCCTTTGTAATTGCAAAACGCATAGCACGAAGTATTCTTAATGGATCATTATTAAAAGATACTGCTGTATCTCCAGGAGTTCTTAAAATCTTATCAATTAGATCTTTTTGACCATTAAAGGGGTCAATAATATCTCCCTCTAAATTCTTTGCCATAGCGTTGAGGCAGAAATCGCGCCTGTACAAATCATCATACAGATTACCTAATACTACTTCTGGCTGCCTTGTATCTTTTATATATGAAATTTCTTTTCGGGCGATTACGAAGTCTGCATCTTGTTTTTCATTAATGTGTCCTTTAGGAAACTTAGCACGCACTGTGAAGCATTCAGGAGCTTTTTTAAAGATAGTGTAACCCTCAGACTCAATTTGTTTACAAAAGCCATTAAAAGCTTCTAAAGGGTCTAAATCTTTATCCTCTAATACCACAGAGTAATCTATATCTTTAGATTTTAAACCTAAAAACTCATCTCTTATAATGCCTCCACATAAATATAATTCATATTTCATTTTTTCTTATTTTAAAATTACGGACAAAATAAATTCGTTGGATTATTAATTTGAAATTCTAATTTTATATCTTCATTAATTCCTATACCATTTAACAACTCTTTTAGAACTTTAGGAAAGTATTCCCTATTAAAAGGTTTTGTTATTAAATGTAGCCCTGTTTTAGAAGGTATTTCTGCTATTATCTTAGTTTCTCCTAAGTTAGGTTGACAACTAAATAAAGCTAATTTTATAATTTCTACCAAATACATTTCCTCTTCGTCCACATCAATAATCCATTTTTTATTTTTATCATGAGAGAATTTACCTGCTGCCGAAGAGTAAGTCTTATGAACTTTATCAAAATTCTTATTTATCAGATTATCTGTAACTAATTTTAGATTTTGTAATGCAGTTTTTTCAAAAGAACGTTTATTTAAATTAATTCCTGCTCTGGCATTAAATATTTTACAAAGCTCAATAACTTCAGGTTCAATAAACTCTAAATACTCTAATGATTTAACATAATATGCTTTAATAAGTCTACTGTTATTATTTGTACCATTTACTTTTGAGCCTTCTTTGGCATCTTTCTTGCGCTGTAATATTTGAAGAAAGTAGAAATCATCTTCACTATTCCAACTCAATAAGGGCTTTATTATTTCAAAATTGTTTACCATAACTATGCTAATCTAAATTGTTTTAAAAATTCTCTTAACCAAACGTTTTGTTCTCCTCCTATCAATTCTAACCAATCCTTATATCCTCGTTGATTTTCTACTCTTGATATTAAACCATTAGAACCGTAAAAATCAGGATACTTTTCTTTATTCCAAACCCTTTCATCAGCTAAAAACACAACTGCTGTTAATTGATCTCCTAAATCTGGTTCATAAAAAGATGAAAATTCAATTTTATTATTGTTTAATAAATCTTGGTGACTATTTAGACTTCCAAAACTACCTCTATCTCCTAAATTAGTAGTGCCACCATTTAAAATAATCATTGTTTTATCTTTCTCAGCCCATTTATCTAAATGTGCACCTTGCCATCCCTTCATATATTCTACAACTGCATGAGCATACTGTATTCCTTGTTGAATTGGACTTAAGTTGTAAGGTACTAATCCCATCATACGATATTCTAATTTTTCTGCTTTCATATTTAGTTTGTTTTACTGTTGTGATGGGATTCTAAAAAAGTTTTTTTATTATTTGTTAAATCCCTAAATTCCGTCCAATTAAACACTCTATATTCTCCATATAGTTTTTTAGCAACATCTACCCCTACATCTTGTGATTTACCAACTCCTGGATTACTTCCATGTACGTGACCAAAGGCTAGTCTAGCGTCTTTGTGAGACTGATGCCAAATTAATATTGGATAATGACAAGCCATAAACTTAAAACCTTTAAATTGAAAATATCCTATATCTTGTAAATTTTCTTGTTTATGGTCGTGATTGCCCCTTAAATGTATAAAATTTTTACACTTTAGTCTTCCTAAAAAATTATGATATTCACCTATACCAGCAAAAGAAACATCACCACAATGAATTAAAACATCGTTTTCTTTTACATAATCATTAACACCTTTTACAAGAGCATCATTCATCTCTTCTACTGTATTAAAATCTCTTGTAGAGTTTATTCCTCCATGATCTTTTAAATTCCAAGATGTAACTCCTCTAACTATATTTTTATGGGAATAATGTGTATCACTTGTAAGCCATACATTATCATATTCATTTAAACTTTCAAATTTAATCATTGTTTATTTTTTAATATTTATACAAACTATTAGTTTCTTAATTTATACAAATATAAACAATAAAAAAGACCTACTAAATTAATAATAGGTCTTTAACAATAAATTAACATTTTTTAATCAAATACAGTAATTGTTTTTTGTTTTGGAGAAACCTTTCTTCCATAACCTTCATAAAAATCATATTTTGAATAGCTATTTTTATAAAAAACCACTTTAATAAATAAATTAAATCTATTTAATTTGACTATGAAAAAATCATTTTGTTTTTCCACTTCGTAATCTCCTATTATTTTACTGTCTATTTTTTTTAATACAATATCTTCAATGGTAAAATTTTTAATTAAACAAAATATCTCTTTAAAATTTATTTTAACATTAGAAGGAAGTTTTAAAAAACACTCTGAATACCCAGGAAACTTTATATTTGGAGTATAATTGCAAACACTTTTAAAACAAGCCTCTACATTAGATATTGTATCTGCATCTGATTTTAACAAATCCAGAACTTCATAATTATACGGCATTAATTTATTACTATCAAATCTGCTTTTAATATTTTGATGTGTTTTACCTATCTTATAAAACTCTTCAGTATCGTTCCAACAACGCAATAAATATATTTTAGGCACTCCGTTCGACTTTCTCCAATGTTTTAAACTTAAACTGCTTCTATTATTATTTATTACATGATTTTTAGTACTTATTCTGCCACACTCCAAACAACCTTTATTGTTTAAGTGGTTAGTTGGAGATTGCTCAAAAATACCATGTTCTTTGCAAATTATTTTAACTTTAGTTTTTGCATTTATATACTCAACTAAACTGTAGTCGTATTTATCTTCATGAATATTTTGAGATAGATTTATAAAGTATTTTGTTTTATTCATGCAAGATTTAAAACCAGGTTTAAAATTACTTAATATTTTTCTAGGAGTCATTTTGAAATGAATTCCCTTAGATTCTATTATAACTTTTTTTAAATCAGATATATATTTACTTTTTAAAGTAAAATTACTATAGACATAAGAATTATTTTCTTTAACTTTATTCCAAAAAAACTCAGTCTTATCTAAGGCTGACATTATTGTAGGAATATGTCCTTTATCAAAATGTTGTTTCTTAACCCTACACACTCCATACTTACATTCAACTAACATATATCTATTGTCGTCAGCATCTTTAGATAATATTGAAAATTCCATATTATTCGTAAATTGTTTTTGTTACTGTTGTAGGTTTTACCTCTTCAATTTCATCATAGCTATGTTCATATTGACCATATGAATCATACCAACCTGATATTTTTAAGTAAACATTATAATCTGGAAAATAAACTACATTCCAAAATTCACTTGTATCAGCTCGTCCTCCCTTATCTTCGTAGTTTTGTAACCCTAATTTTTTCAAATATGAATCTTGTTGATCTTGGTTTTCTATAATTTTACCTTTACTAGTGTAATGTTCATAATCTACTAGATAACCAGATTGTAATTCAAAAAAGAAAGCTAACAACCCTTCTTCTTTTATTACTTTAATAATTTCTTTTACTCCCATATTGAAATTGTTTTTGTTGCTTTATTTACTTGTTTATAATCGAACCATTCTTCTCCTTGATAAGAGCTTCTGTTTCCTCTAAATTCTACATAAATATCAAAATCTTTAATGTAGTAAATTCGTCTTAAATATGAATCTTCATTTCCATAACTGTCATGGGAAATTTGATCTAAATTATCTTGTAGTTCATATTCAAACGGACAAGATGTAATATCTTCATACGCCCATTTATCTTCATTCATAAAAAGATAAATGTTATCAAATGTATTATCAAATGTTTTTTTAAATTTATCAAACCCCATCTCTCTATCCTTTGTATTCATAAACTGTTATTTTTTTCTCCTGTGCTTTAACGAATCTAACTCCTGTAGCAAATTCATTATACCCATAACTATCACTTCCTATTTGTAATTCAATAAATATACCTCCTTCTAATCCAATGTCATATACTTCGTATATTTCATTTGAATCTTTTTGTGATCCATAATCGTCATCGTTAATTTCATTCACAACTTTTCTGTGAACTGGTTTAGAAGAATGTCTTAATTTCCCTAAGTTTCCTAATTTTTCGTTAATTTTCTTGTAATCCATTTTCTATCGTTTTTATAAAATTAAATTTTGGTGTTACTATTTTCTTATAATTCAATATCGCAAACAAGGCAATATATCTTGGGAAGTGTTTTTGTATATTTTGTTCTAATTGTATTTCGTAGCCAGCTTTATAATATTTTTTATTATATCTTTCATAGCCCATTACTGCGGTTTCTTCAAATACGACATCACATTTTTCCTGAAATGACAACACATTCCATTTATTTTGATCTAATTCAACTTCCGCTCCGTCTTTTAAAATTTTTGTATACATAGGTACAGGATTTATCAAGGTATGTAAATAATCATGATTTAAATCCTCAGAATTTATAGCATTATCAAAAAATTGATCTGCACTTAATTCTAAATTACTTCTCTTAACTTTAGGTTTAGTTTTTTCCCAATATTTTATTAACTCTTTTAAAAGATTTATATCATAATTTAAACCCCTGTCTAATAAAAACTGAATATCCCACATATGTTTTTTCCAATTAAAGTCCCAAAACATGTGAGAAATTTTTAAAGTTAACAAATATTCTGGTTTTAAATAATCACCTTCTTTTTGATACTTGAATAGTATAGGGTTTTTTAAATACTCTACTCCTATAGTATTAGGTTTATCTTTTATTACAGCAATATCCAAATCTTTAGGAGATCTTTTAAATAATTTTGGATACCAATGTTTTATTGCTACACTTCCTATTACTAATTGTTTTTCCATATAACAAAAGTATAAAAAATTAAAAAGACCACCTAGTATTAAGTGATCTTTAACTTAAATTTAACTTTGTTTACTTTATCTCTATTTGTCTACTATTTTTTTCTTTTTTAGGTAAATCTATTGTTAACATTCCATTTTTATATTCTGCGGAGATCTTTTCTTTGTCTACATTTTTTATAAATTTTAAATTAATTATTTAACTATATATCAATAGTAATTGAAGTTTAGTGCCAATACATAGTTATAGACTTTTTGTCAGATTTTAGTTATTTTAGTGTGACAAACTGCCAACATACATATATAAAGCTCCTAAAATAAACAAGTTTAATATCATTAGAATAAATAATACCCAATTTTGTTTTTTAGTTTTTATTATTCCAAATTTTTCATAAAATTCTGGCTCTATTATATCATAAAATTCTTGTGTAATTGTTGGAGAAACTATCGATGAATTGAATTGTGGAAGCTTTTGAAAAGCTAAAAATTTCTGTTGATCATCCATTATATTCCAATCATTAAAAGTTACTGGAAAGGCTTTAAAATAGATAATAAGTACAAGGTTTATAACTATAAATGGAATAAACCATAAAATATCCGTCATATCTGTAACTGTTCCCGCACCTAAAGCTCCTAAAAACATTAAAACAAATGCTATTGGTAATACTCTTGGAATTTGTACTGTTATTTTAAAAATTCTAAAAAAATAACTTAATGCTAATGTTTTTACTATTATTTTTCTCATTTTATAATTTATTAATTTTCTATGTAATAACTTTGAATATCAAAACTTGATTCTTTTGATATAAAAACTCTTTCATTTAATATATTTATTAAATCCTGTTCAGTTAAATAAACGGAACCCTCTTCTTGATCACTGTATTCTTTATCTGTCATTTCAGGATCATCAACTAAATACTCTATTATTATTCTTTTCATATTTTATGATTTTTCACGTAATTCTTGTTCTAATAGCTGTTTATCTGTGGGGTATAATTTTATAAGTTCTGGAACTCTGCTAGGATCATATATTCCATAATAAGTTTTTTCTTCTATTTCTACTTGAAATCCCGCTCTTTCAAAAAGCTTTTTAAATATCTTTATCTTTTTTTTAGAAGTTACAAAAGTTAAATCTTTTGAATCAAAATAACAAAGTTGGTTATTTTTATTAAACTTTCTTATTTTTAATACTCTGCTTGTTTTTAGGGTATAACACTCTTGAATATATTTATCTAAATCCATAATTTAAAATGGTGTTTCTTCTTGATTATTTTCTTCAGGCTCTCCAAATGCTACTGACATATCAAACAAAGGTTCTGGCATAGCTTCATTTTCAAATACTGGTGTGGAGAATAAAGATTTAGGTTCTTGTTTATCTTTTTGATTTTCAAATTTCTTCCCCCCCTTTTCCATAACATAAATATCTTCATAAGGAGCGTCAGATTCTCTAGTTTTTATACAATGGGCAAATATTAATCCTTCTGTAATAAAGCTAACCTTGCCTTTTGAGTCTTCATCAGTGTGGTATTCAGAAAGATACGAGTATCGTTCAGGATTGACTTTCATATATTCATTTATACCTGCTTTGTAAGGATCATATAATACTACATTAAAACTGCATAATTGATCCATAAAACTGCTTCCAAAAACATCTGTACTGTTTGGGGCTGCCATATTATTTCTCTCAGAAACTCTTCCATATATACCCCTATTATTTTGTGAAATTAGTAGAAAGTAAACATTACCATATTTAAGTTTTAATTGATTTATATTTTCACATAATTTATCAAGTAGTGCTTTTTTATCACCCCCTGAAAGAAGTAATACGTGATCTATTACAATAAAAATAGCGTCCTTATCTTTATGCTCAATAAAAAACTCTTCACATTCATTATACAATTCATCTGGGGTAGGAGGTGTCTGACTTAAAAACTGTCTGTCATCATTTAAAGATTCATAATATTTTTTTATCACTATCTTTTCCTCCTCTGTAAATTCATTAAATAAAACATCAGATTTTTTCTTATCTAGTAACTGTGAAGCCCCCCTCATAATAGTGTTAAACACCTTCATTTCTAATGAATAGTCACATATAACGTAGTTTTTTGCATCTGGATTTATCTCTGTATCTAGTAAGTTTTTTTTAATTAATTGAGATACATGTGTCTTACCTGTACCAGAAGGCGCGCTTATAAGACATACATCTGAGGGTAACAGGCATCCTAAGTGTCTATCAATAAAATCTAAACCTGTTTTTGGTAATAACTTTTCTCCTTTTTGTATTTTTCCTAGTTCTGAAAAAGCTTGTTTTGTATATTCTTTTAATGGTCTGATCATTTTTTTTAATCTATTATTTTTACTGTATATGTATATGTATAATTAAAGAATAGTTTAAAAGTTAAGATGTTCAATATCCTCCAATACCATTTCGAATAGTGTTTTTTAGGGGTATCCAAAACTTTAACTCTTTGTTTGTTGTAGGATTCTAGAACATCTCCTTGTTTATAAAAATCAGAGCTTAATAAAAGTTTAAACTTTTTAGTACCTTTCATATTTTTTTATACTTATTTATAAAATTTTCTAAAAAACTAGTTAAAAAAGATTCTGCATCTGGATCAAATCCGTAACCTGCTCCCTGACCTGCTGGTTCATCAATCATCATGCATATACCTTCTAAAATCTCTTGTGCAGAATCATCTATTAAATCTCTAAGATCAAAATCTTTTTGTAAGGTATCTAATGCTATCTCATAACCCTCCCAATTATCGATTCCCGCAGCCTCACAGGCTCTCATTATTTTTTCTATTCTTAATAGATCATTAAGTCTGTTTTGTTTTATTTTTACTTCCATATTTCTTCTCTATTCTGTTAAACTGTTTTGTTAGGTATTTGTTATTAGTTGAAACCTTTCATATTTCTCAACATCATCTGGCTCATCTAAATCGAATATTATTTTAGCTTTCATAACCCTTCATCTTTTATCAAATTGTACCACAAATCTTCCATATCTTGCCTACCCTCATTTTTTAAAATAATTTGACAATATTCAATATCTTTTCCTGTAATTTTCAGAAAGTTGGTTGTTCTTTATATGCTGCCTCAAAATATTATCCATCTTGATTATAATCATTTATTTCTCTTGTTAATATCCACATAAGTTCTTAATTATCAAACCAAAATACGATTCTAATATTTTCATCGTCTATATCATCCCAAGAATAAAAGTATTCTTCTTTTCTTTCTTGAAGTTTTGTTATTAAAGGTTTTAAAACATCTATCTTCCTAACCCACTCTCTAAAAACTAATGTCTGATCAGAAAACCATTCGCACCAATTACCAGGTAGTATATTTTCTTTATCAAGTTGTTTGGCTTGTTGTACTGAAATCATTCCCGATTCTTTTTCTAAATAATCTGATTTAGCTGAGAAATCCTTTAACTCTTTTAAATTAAGATAACTAGCAGAGTGAGCATCAATAGACCAACCTTTAAAGTCATCATAAACTTCTTTACTAACATCATTTGGTATTCCTTTGGGTTTACAAATATAATTATTTTTATTTGAATTTCTTACATTTGCTAATACAGAAAAAAGTCTATAGTTTCTATTGCCATGTAATTCTAATCTTACATACTCCTTAGCTTTATTCTTTTTAAAATAATCCCCAGTTTCCCAAGTATCTTTTTTCTTTACTTCTACATGCATATGTATATCACATCCCATATTTATAATTTATTTTTAAATTTATTAAAATTTTTCCAAAGATTTTCAATATTATCTTTACCCACAGGATTAGCAGAATGACTGTATATTATTGGTAATTTTTCTGTGGGATTGTCCAAAATCGTGTTTATTAAAAACTTTAAACAATCTAAGCCTGTTTTTTCTTCATGAATTTGAATATCTTGATAAGTTTTAGATAATTCATAATCTGACCAATATTTTTCAGGAGTATAGTGAGTGTCTGCTAAATCATGGTCAAAAGATATATAATTAGGTATTCCCCATCTTTTTATAAAATCAGAAAATTCTTCAAAATTTCTCACCCAAATAATATTTGATAATTTTAAATTTTCTGGCACTTTATCCTCCCAATCTAAATAGGGGTTTCTCAAATCGTCGAGCCAAAGCAATGTTTTATCTTCCATAATTTATACTCCTTTTTTATTCCAAAATTTTATTATTAATTCTTTGTTTTGATCATAGTATTGATAAATAGGAGAGTCTTCAATATTATTTTTAAAAGTTCCATATCTATTTTTATTAGAATCGAAAAATATATTTTCTAATTTTTTAGTATATTCACGATCTTTTAGAAAAAGCCAACATAGCCAATACATTTGATGTAGAGACAAAGATAAAGTATTTCTAAACACTGAGCAATATACTTTAGTTTTTTTCTTATTTCCAATATGACGATCTTCATCTTCATGATTTAAATACATTTCACAAAGATAATCATACATATCAATATCTCCTTGTGTAATCTCTGGTGTCTCTAAATCTTCTAATAATTTAGTTCCTTTAGAGGTTATACGAAGTTTTTGTAAGTCTGTTTCACCTTTCTTACCTTTTATATGTTTAAGTAGCTTAGAATCAATTAAACTATCTAAATACTCATCTTCTTGTATAAGATTTGCAATTACTTTTTCATTATCTTCTGTTGAGTTTTGTTTTGCGGCTTTTAATAAAAGATATTGAATAGGATTTAAATCTTTATATTTTAATAACCTGAAATTAATATAACTCATTTTGAATAATATTTAATATATAAAGCTTGCTGTCTTATTCCATACTCTCTTGTTAATGCATTTGGGGGATATTCTATAAAATTCAAAGCATATTTAGACATTTTTTCTGCATTAAATTTCATATCTCTTCCTTGAATCATGCCATTTTCGTCTGCAAGAGATTTAATAATATTAGATAGTCCTAAAAAAGATTCACAGGAGTTTACAGATCTCCATATTTTTAATTCCTTATTTATCATTTATTTTTTAGTTATATATTTCTTTAATTTTAACATACAAAGAAAAAATAAAGCTACCTAAATAATAGATAGCTTTAACTTTTAATTAACAATGTTACATTAATTGCGATCTTAATTCTTCCTCAGAAAGGTTATCTAAAGCTTCTTCTTGTTTTGCATAAATTTTAGCTAAAATTTTCTCATTATGCTCTTTAACTTTAGACTCGTTTAGAATAGCATCTTTTTCTTCTCTCTTTGTGATATATACATCTTTCAAAATATCGAAAATTAATTTATGCTCTACGTTTACAGTAGACTCTGTTTCTAGAAAAGAAAGATCATCATCATCTGAAGTTTGAGATAATACTTTTTTAGCTTCTTTAATAGATGTAGTTAGATCTTTAAAAGTCAAATCCCATATTTGTTCCACATTTAAATTTCCTTTAGGTGTTGTAAATTTTAATTTTTGTTGTGACGCTTTTTTGTACATTTTAATTTATTTTAATTATTAGTAGGAGTAGATTGACTTGAACAATCGACCTCTGGGCTATGAATCCAGTGCTCTATCCACCTGAGCTATACTCCAATTTTAGTTCCCAAGACCTGATTTGAACAAGTGACACACGGCATTTCATAAGCCGTTGCTCTACCAACTGAGCTACTTGGGATTGTTATAGTACAAAGATAACATATTAAAATCATCTTTGTACTAATATTATGTTAAATTTTCAATTTTATTACTCTTTTAAAAGATCCCTTTAATCTTAATATTACTTCATCACGAACAGTACTATTAAAACCTAACCCAGATAATTGTTTTTCAGTAGGTTCTATCATATTAACTGCTCCTAAAACTTCTAAAACTTTTCTATGTTTTGCTAACTCTGGTTCTAGATTTTCACTATGAAAACTTCTAATACTTTGATCTGTTTTACAACCATCTAACATAAAGAAATAATGTTTATTTCCTGTGGTATTATCACCCCAGTGATTAGGAGATAAGCACATTAAATTAACTTTATGAAATTGTTTAGTTTCTAATCCATAAATCTCTTTACTTGATGAACTTGAAGGTAATATATGTTTGATACTAAACTCTCCATTTTTTAGTGTAACTTCTGCTACTTGTACATACCCAGAAACAGTTTTATCATAACTGTACTCAAATAATTCTCCATTAAATTCTATCTCTGCCTTAAATCCTTTTGAATTACGTGAATTATATTGATGAACCATCATTTTATATACTCCATCTGGCATTTCATCTAAATAAGGGTAGGTAATATTTTCTACTACTTCTTTTTTATTATACTTTTTATGCTCGTTTGGATCAGTAATATCTATATCTAAATTACCTCCTGTTCTACTTTGTTTTGAAGAAAAATATATTCTATTATTATTTGGCTCTACACAATGAGCATCTAAATCTGAGTTATCTTTAGAATTCCCCTCTGACCACATAATACTGAATCTAAGTACACCATCAACTTTACCTCCTTGATTAAGAACAGAATCTTTAATCATTGACTTACCAGCTAAGTTACCTTTATAAGTCCATGAATATGGATTATCCCATTTAAAAATTTGTTTTGAATTCTTATCATTTGAGGTTGTTAAACTAACCATATTTCCCTCTTGATTATTTTCTAAATAAACTTCAACAGAGCTACATGAAGGTAATATATCTTGCATAAATTTTTCAATCCCTACCTCCTCTATACCATCAAATTCATTTCTTTTATGCCTTGAAGATGTAGTTTTCACATTATCAAAAATAGATACTGTTTTTATTTTTTCATCCCCGTTTAAATGTTTTATTTCCTCTGCTTTGATATCTCCTAACACAGCGAATCTTCTATCAAAAGATTCTACATATCCTTGTTCCTCTACAAATTTTTGAGCATTCTTTTTTTGAGCCTCCGTTATAGGAGCGACAGCTTTCATATAATTAGCAGGATCAACTCTTTTATTCCAAGATTTACAGGCTTTGTTTAGTTCTTCACCTTCCGCAAGTTCCTTACATAAAACTCCAATTAATTCGTTTCTAAACTTGGCAAGAGGTAATTTATAAGATTTTAACCAACACCAAGTATCTTTTTTGTCTTCCAATATATTATCATACTCCTTTTTTAAAGGTATAATTTGCTCTATCTTATATACATGAGTTTCGCCATTCAATAAAGATCCTTGATTAATTAAATCTCTAACCAATTCTAAAGTATCTAAAGAAAGTTCATCCATTGCTCTTTTAAAGACTTCTTTTGCAGATCTGTAGTCATTCATAATAGATTCTACAGACTTACCTGATTGATCTACAAAAATTTTAGGTATGTCTATATGAAAGTGATTAAATTGATAAACTTCTCCTACTGTAACTACTCCAAATTTATCAACTTCTTCTTGTGTATAAATTTTATGATTCTCAGCAATTCCTAACCTAAACTCAGATTGAGTTTTTTTACAAGATTCATATGGTAAAGATTTTAATTCTTCAAAAGTTTCAAAAAACACATTTGAAATTACTGATTTTTTAAGTAGTTCAGATAGTTTTTTTGCTGAATTGTAATATTCTGAATTTTTATCTAAATTAATATCAAATAAGGTTTGAATATTATAGTTTTCATCTATTGAAACTATGTTTCCATATCTTCTTATAAAAGATTTATCTAAATTACCATTGTGTTTAGAACTATCTGGATCTCTAAATACTGGATTATCTTTCTTTTTAAAAGATTTTAAATATAACTTCCATAATTCAGAACCTGGAACAGAGCTTCTATATAATTTTCCACTAGAAGCTAGAATAACTGCCTGTGCTTTAATCTTTGTATTAAAATCTTTAAATAACATATAAATTAAGTTTAATTGTTTATTTCTTATTCAAAGATATTGCAAATAAAAAAGTCTACCTAATTATAAGTAGACTTTAACATTTATTTTAGATATTTTAATTAAGCAGAACAACCTCCACCTGCACAACTAAATAAAGAATCTTTAGGTTTCTCTATTTTATTAATTTTTGAAGCAGATAATTTTTTATTCTTATCTAATGCAGATTTAGTTCTTGTATAATATACCCCTGTTTTTAATCCGTTTTTCCAAGCATAAACTAAGGCACTAGATATTTTACTGTATTTAGGATCTTTATGATAAACATTCATAGATTGGGATTGATCTACATATTTATTTCTAATTATAGCTAAATCTAATAATTTTTTTTGTGGTATTTCCCAAACTGTCTTATATCGATATTGAATTTCTTCTGGAATTTCTTTTATTCCTTGTACACTTCCATCTTTTGCTATAAGTTGATCTTGTATATCTTTATTCCATAACTCTAAATCTATAAGTTCTTTTATTAAGTATTTATTTACAACTAAAAAGTCACCCCCTCCTACAGTTCTTGTAAATAAATTATAATCAACTGGTTGAAAACATTCAAAAACAGATAGTAATTGTGCTGAACCTGCTGTTGGCATAAGTCCCAAACCTAATGAATTTAACATTGGTATAGGCTGTCCTTTTTCTAAAGGACTCCATCCTTCAATATAAGTTTCTCCTTTACTATAAGGACTACCTTCCCAAGCAGGATAATTTCTATTTTGAGCTATAGCAAGAGTCATACTTTCCTCTACAAAAGCTTTATACATTGTTTCAAATATATCATTTGTCCATTTTTTAGCCTCCTCAGATTCAAAAGATATTTTTCTTTGCGCAAAAAAATCTGCCATTCCTGCAACACCTATAGCTAAATTTCTTTGATCTAACCCTGCTAGTTCACTCCACTCATCACTCCATTTATTTATATCAATTACTTTGTTTAAAGCTCTTGTTATAACTCTAGTAGTTTTATCTATAGATTTTAGAGATTTTTGTTTTGCTAAGTTTATAGAGGCAAGAGTACATTGAGGAGTATATCTAGGCTTTGAAACATTAAGTATTTCTATACAAAGTTGCATTTGTTTTATTACACCAATATTACATTGCATATTTCTCCTATTCCCATTATCTTTATAAAAAACATAAGGGGTTCCACTTTCTACCTGAGATCTAATTATAGCATCCCATATTTTTTTAGGGTCTATTTTTTCTCCTAGACCTAATTTCACAGCATCATTATATACCTCTTTAAACCCACTACCCCAAGTTTCATATAAAGGTTTCAAACCTGCTTTTACTAAGTCGTGGGGACAGAAAATATAATAATCTTCATTATTTAATAAGCAGTTCATAAAAACGTCATCTATAGTTACTGCTGTAAATAAATCTTTTGTTCTTAATTTTTCTTCTCCAATAGGTAATCTTAAATGTAAAAAATCTATAATATCTTTATGCCAAACACTCAAATATAAAGCACAAGAACCCGCTCTTGAACCTTGTTTATAAAATCTCATATGAGACTGTACCATGTCAGCTAATCTGACAACCCCTCCTGCATTATCATTAAAACTACTAACAATAGATTTACTACTCCTTAAAGGATCAATACAAAGACCTATTCCAGATCCTTCTTTAGACCCATGAGATATCTTATCTAATGTATTATTGATACCTTCAATAGAATCCTCTTCTAAAAAAACTACTTGACAACTTATAAGATTATTTCTCTCAGGAATACCTGAATTTGTAAGAGTAGGAGTTGCAAAATTCATTTTCTTATTTGTCAATTCTTTATATAATATATCTCTCTCTTTTTTATCTTCTTTATGTAAGTGATTTACAACTCTTTTATATAAATCCGATGGTAATTCAATAGGTGATTTATTTTCATTTTTTTTTGAATATTTATTTAGAAAAGAAGATGCAGCGAAGAAGTCAAAATCTAAATCTACTTCTTTCAAATCTTTATTTAATCTTTTTCCCTGCCTAGTCATTAATATTCTACCTCCTAAATCAGAATAATCTGGATGTTCTAGTTGCATTTCTGCTGCTTGAAAAGCTATTACTTCATCAATTTCAGTAGTGGTAATTCCATCTGTTATATGTGGAATTACTTTTTTAAATAATTTATCACAATCTATAATTAACCCTTTACTTTGAGTTTTAAGTCTTGTTAATATTTTATTTGGAAAAAATTGCTGGGTTGAATTATCTCTTTTTATTATTTTCATATTAAAATTCTTCGTCGTCAAAAATGTTTGTATTATCTGTAGGTATTTCTAATTTTGTGTATTCTCCTGTACGTCTTTCAAAGAAATTATTTTTAGAGCTAAGTCCAACTCTTGACATATAGTCTAAAGGATTCTCAGAATTAAATACTGTATCACAACCAAAATCATTTAAAATTATGTCTGCTACATACCCAACATAATCTATCATCATTTCTTTTGTTAACCCTTTTAAACCATTAGGCATAGAATCCTCTACGAAAACTTTTTCTACTTCATAGCAACTCATTACCATCTCTTTTATACGGTCTTTTGTGAGCTTGTATTCATCTTTTAAATAGTTTTTATATAAGTTTAAAGCAAATTCATAATGTCCTGTCTCATCCCTTACAATAAATTCATTCATTTCTCCTAATCCTTCCATAAGATTCCTGCTTCTATACCAAAAAACTCCTGCAAAAACAGAACTAAAAGACAGCCCCTCTACTAAAGCAAAAGCTAAAAGACGTTCTGCAAAATTAGGACTTTCAATCCATTTCTCTGCCCAGGATACTTTTCTTTTTACTGCTATATTTGTCTCCATAGCATTAAATAGGTCTTCTTTTTCCTTTGAATTTTTTATATAAGTATCAACAAGTAAAGCATAAGAATTTTTATGCACTCCCTCCATAAATATCTGTAACCCGTAATACATTTCTGCCTCTGCGATTTCTACTTCATTCATAAAGTTTATTGCTAAATTGTCAACTACTAAACCATCAGAAATAGTAAAAAAAGCTAAAATATTTTTTAAATAAAACTGTTCATCTTTTGAAAGACTATCATATTTATCCTTACTTAAATCTACTTCTTCTGCTTTCCAAACCTGATTTTCTGTATCTTTATAATAATCCCATAAAGATTGATTTTCTATGGGAAAAATAGAATATCTTTTTTTAACATCGGTTTTTTTTAAATACATTTATAGTTAATTATTAAAGATTAAAAAAGTGCTATATACTTTATACAGCACTATACAAAAAATAACCCTCTCCATATTTATACTCCTTTAGAGAGGGCTTTAAATTATTATTAAATTTCTATATACAAATATAAATTTTATTATCTAAAATTAAAAGTAAATTATAAAAAAATAAATAAAATTATTTAATATAAAAAGAAAGAGTGGAAAGAATAGAACTTCAAAATTGTACAACTTATTTAACCCCACCCAACTAGTATTTAGTGTGATACACTCCTTTATTAGCACCATCTATAATAGAATCTACTCATAGTGTAGATTTTGATTGTCAAACTATTATAAATGGTCACGAGATAATATTCAGGGATAAAAAGGAATTAAACCTTTAAATTTGTTATCTCTTGCTGTGAACTCCTAAATGCATCTTGTTTTTCATAAAGATTATGTGACGAAATCATATTAAAGGCGGTCAAGTTTATACTCCTATTTTACTACTTCCAACATATCACAATACAGTTGGTACACTTAACTATGTTACCATAGATTTCTAATATTTATAGAGCTGGAAAGGTTTCAGTTCTCTATTTATTAACTTATTTAATGTATTATTTTAGAAAAAGTTTTAAATAAATTGAAATAAGCCTGACCACTTAATTTTGTGTTTCAAAGTTGATTGATTTTTTGTAATCATACTTAAAAACCCTCTTTGTTCTGGCTTATAGTTTTTAAAAAACCTAGTTGTAGCTAATAAACTTGTATTACAAGGATTTAAACCTAAATTAACAGCATCATTAGATAATATAATTATCTAGTCCTTGTGCAGTCCACGCATCAATATAGTTTTTATAAATTATTTATTAATTTTTCTATGTTTTTATAAGATTCTAATACCTCTTGAATAGAACTGTTTTCTCTGTCTATTTCTGTCATATATCTTTCTAAAGCATGTTTTCTGTTATTACAATACCATTTATCAAATTGGACAATAAATTCACCAGACTTTTCACTTTTTTGACTTGTTGTTTTTTCTTTAATTAGTACAAAATTATAGGTATCTGCTTCTATTCTATAATCTTTATCTAAAATTACTACTTTTTGTTTATTCTCCATCTAGTTTTAATTTTTTAGTCCATTGTCCATTAATCATGTCTCTACTATTTTTTAAGTCTATTATTAACCACTGACCTTCTCTACAACCTTTCTTATGATACTCTGTTAAAGTTGGAAAATTGTAATTCTTACCATTTGGATATAATTGTATGTAATTCATGTTATTAATATTTTACACTTTTAACCCAATATAATAATTTTTTATTTTTTATATATTTGTCCTCATCAAAGTCTGCTAAAGACATGGATAAAATAGATTCTATTGCTTTTTTATCTTCTATAGTTTCTGCTTCATTCCACTCTTTGTAATATTTTATAATCTCTTGACGCTTCGCTTTAGTAAAACTATTCGTTTCTTCAAAAACCTCTCTGTCAGCATTTTTTTGAGCTTTAACAATTGTTTTAGTTTGATGAACTCCTATCCATCCAAAACCATAAGACATACCTATAAATAATCCAATTGTTATAATTGCTACTACTAATATTTTTAAAAAATCTTTCATTTTAATGTAATTTAATTGGTGAAACAATAATTAAAGGTTCGATATAAACAGGATGTGGTTTTCCTTTTTCATCTAATAACATATACCACGTAGCACTTGTAGCTGTTGGCATAAATAATCCATTTGGGTCTGCTTGTGGTATTACGGCTGCATCATTAGCTTGATAACTTTGTATTTTATAATCAGTGACATCTACTAGTTTTTGAGGGCTTGTAAACTGTGTTGCAGCAGGAATTCCAAATCCTATACCTTTACCTAAAAATTGTCCAATTTTACCATTCATCTCGTTCACCAAATAACAATATGTAATTAATTTTTCTTGATCCCTCAGTTCTAAAATTTGTTTAAATAATTTTCTTTCTTGAAAGTTAACTATAGCTGGCATACCAATTTGATCATTAGCTTGTTTTAAACTTTCTTCTGTTTCTCTTTGAAGCGTTCTGTCTGCTGTTTGTTTTTTAGAAGAACTATTACAACTAGTGATCAAAATAACTGTAATAATTAAAATAGATAATTTTTTCATTTTTGTTAAATTTTAAATTGTTTTATTATTTGATACAAATATATAAATGTTTTTCTATTTATTTGTTAAGTTTTTGTTAAATTACTGCGCGAAATATCTTAAATAAACAGTATAATATTCTGAAACCTGTTTTGCAACTTTATCCATTACATCTAAAGCATATTTTATTCTATCCTCATTATACTCTAAAGGAATATAGAATTGTTCATCTGATATATGTAGAGGTAAATTAAGGTGGCTTCCAGTTCTGCGTACAAACTCCACCCCTGTACCTTTTATAATATCTCCTTTTAACTCTCTTCCATAGGTATATAAAATAACTTGAATATACTTAGGGTTTTCGTATTCTTTCTCTTTTTTAGAACCCCCAGTCTTTAAGTCACTGATATTCACATAGTTAACCCCTTCAACCTCTTTTAAAATCTCATAAATATCTATAAAACCGATTATGATATATGAACCTCTATCAATTACAATAAGTTTTTCATATTCTGCATTTTTAGGTCTTATTTCATCTAATTTAAGATTTTCTTGACCCGTAAAGCCCCAAGGATTTTCTTTTGGAAATTTCCCTAGTTCCACAGCTTCCCCACAATACGAACCTAAACTTGCGTAAATAGAATCTGGTAATTTGATACCACAGAACTTCTGTTTTATAAAATCCTCTCTATAACTCTCAAATGAAGTTTTAGAGCTATATGATAAATAAGACTTACCTAAATGCTCTTTTAATTCCTCTTCATGCTTTTTATAAAACCAACTTGATTCAGATAATACAGAAGGTAAGTTTAAATACTTTACTTTTTTAATCATTTTTTGTTTTATATTTTTTTATAAATTATTTATTAATTCTTCTACTTCTTTAGTTTTTTCTGCAATTAATTTTTTAGAATCCTGATCTTTATTTACAAAATCACATCTAATATAACAACCTAAAATAATTTCTTTTATAACTGCTTTATCTTTCTTATAAATTTTCTTTTTAGATAATAGTTTTTCTAATTCTTTCTTAGTTTTACTAGATATGTTATTTTCATTATATATAGTTTCTAAAATAGATACTTTCTTTTTTTCTATCTCAACATTACTTTTAGAAACTACTTCTTTTATAAAATCGGGTTTACCTGACAAACTACATAACAGTTTTGCTACAGCAATTACATCCTTTTCACAATACTCTACTATTTTTTCTAAACCTCCCTCTTCATTATAATAAACATCCGTTACATCACTTCCACATATTTTGTCTTTAGGGCTTTCAATACCTGCTAAAAAACACATATCATCTAGAGATAAATTATAAAAGTAAGTTCCTTTTGTAATTTCCATAGTATCGACAAAATTACTTGTCATGCCCCAAGGTTTTTTCTGGGAGTCAGAAAATTTATCAAGTAATTCTACTTCTATTTTAGATTCAAACCCTTTTAATCTAATAACTGGAAAATCAAAGCCTATTATATTGTGACCACAAGGAATATATTGACCTGAATTTAGAATATTGTATAAAGACTCTATGATATCTTTTTGATCCCCAGTAAAGCTCTTGTAATATATAACACTATCTTTTATATATGCAACAGTTATACACACAATTTTATTAAATACAGGGTTTAATGCTGCTCTTTTCTTATACAATTCTATTACCTCATCATTAGACAATAGTTTATCTGTAGATTTATCCCTGTTTTTCCATTGAAATAATTGAAACTCCTTAGAGTCAATTTCTAACTCTTTATTCCTAGCTACTGTTTCTATATCTAAAAACAATAATTTTTCTAAATTTAATCTTCTAATATTTTGATTCATTAGTCTTTACTATTTAGTTTTATTAAAATTATATATGTAAGTGGTATCACATACTTTATCTAAACACTCTACTTTTATTATTGGTTTTATTCGGTTTTTAAATTGATTATTCATTGTAACTTTTCCTAAAAAGAGACATGAGATAGAAGATATGAGAAAACCTAAACTTATAACAGTCAATCTTAAAAATTGATCTTTTATAAAAACTCCTCCTGCTAATACAATAACTACACTTACTACAAACATAAAATACTCTATAACTATCTACTTTTTATCCATTGTTTTAATACTTCTGCTTCGTGCTCTAGTATTTTATTATCTACATGTAAAAGTAACCTATTTACTATAGAAACTGCTTGTATAGGTGTTAAAGTATTGTTAATTTTTCTTATTGGCTCTTGATTATCCCAATATACATGATCACTATTTTCAAATTTATCTCTACTGTTGCTCATCTTTATTCTCTTTGTTGCTTTATCAAAAACTTAATTATTAAATTTTTTATTTCTATTATTAAGGCTGCTAGTGCGCTTATTTAAATTATAAATTTTTCTAATAATTCATTATAAATAGAATCATACTCTGAACCTTCTATTTTTACTTTATGTCTGCGCCAATCATATACTTCAATATCAGATAAGTGAATTTCTTGATTTGATATGCTTGTTTCTTGTGGCTGCAAATAAGTTGCATAACTATGATTATATTCAGTTAAAATAATTAAATGATATCCAATTGTATAATTTTCTAATTCTATTTCCGTTGTTTCTTCAAAATGCCCTAAGTCTTCACAACTTAAATCAATTCTATTATAACGTTCTAATTCTTGTAGTATCATATGTAAGCTGATTTTTCTTGATCTTTAACAAATGTATACTCCTCTATAGATAACGTTTTAAATAGTTCTAAGACCTTATCTTTTTCTTTTTGACCTAATATATATCTTAATTGATTATCTATTGCCTTTTCTATCTGTTCTTCTACATAACCAAAGTACTGTTCCATTTGGTTTTTACGTATTTTAGTTTGTGGAATATTATTTTTAACTTCTCTTAATGATAACTGCTCCCACCAATCAAAATGTTTTTTAAATATTTTCTTAACCTTTGATTCTAAAATATATCTTTTTAAATCAACTCTTTTTTCTTCTTCCATATCTAATTACATTTACATTTTTCTATAACAGAATAGTTTTCATCTTTTTTTGTTTTTACTAATTTTAAAGCTGTTTTTGAATTACATTTAGTACATATTTTATCTTTTGATTTCATTTGTTTGAATTATGTTAAAATAATCTTTTTCTTCTTTATTTATAAGCTGCAATAATTAAAAGTTCGTCGTAATTATCTACTGCAAAAACCTTTGTTAATTTAAAAGTATCTGTATCTTTTATTATAACTTTTAATTCTTCTGGCAAGGTACTAAAATCTTTTTCGAATATCTTTTAAAAAAATTGTAATATCTTTCTTCAAATACCATAATCTGAGAATATCTACAAATTGAATATAAAATTACTAAGGGTAAAATTAAGTTTTTTTAAATTTTAGTCTGCCTATAGTACTTTTAACTTCATTCCAAGTTTTTGTAAATTGGTAATATGGGTTTTCTTCATTTTCTATTCTTTTTAAAATATCTATTGTGTAAATTTCTGCTTTTTCTGCTGCAAGATTTCTATAATAATCTACTATCTCTTCTTTAGTAAAATTATATCCTATAATAGACTCAGTTACAGAAGAATATATTGCAAATGTTCCTTTTGGTTGTTTTATTATCTGATGTCCTATAACTATATCAAGTTTAAAATTATATTTCTATCTTTTGAAAATATAGGGGTTTCTACAACCTCCCATTTAGTTCTTATTTTTTTAATTTTTATGTCGCACCACATTTCAACATCTGTATTTTTTACTAAAATATATTGTAAAGCTCTATCTGAATTACTTGAGTAATTTTCTTTATTATCTTTAGGGTAATAGTGAATATTATTTTTGTTTTCTCCTACTAATATACCATTTATATAAATATTTTTTAAAACTATACTACCCCTTTTCTCAGAAAAATGTAAATCATTCCAATTAAACCCTTTTTCAAAACACATATCTTGGAGTATAGATGTATTTTTACCAAGCAATTGTTTTTCAGAATATAAAGATTGTGCAAGCATTTGAATACTATTTCTTTCAGCATCTTGCTGTCTCCAAATTAAACTGTTTACAACTTCTTGTTTTTCTGAAATTTGGAATACCCTACTATCAAAAAATGCTAAAGGACTATTTTCTATGTTTTTTATACATTCCTCCACAGAATCCATAACCCCAGAATCATCTCTAGTTAAATCTCTTTTTCTCCTTAATTGATTAAATTTAGCTGTAGCCATTGCAGCAGAAATAGAGGTTATTTTTTGAACATTATAATCAAACCAAGCTTCCGTTTGAAGGTTGTCGTAATCAATTAATACTAAAGTTATTTCGTCTGATTGAGTATAACCTAATTTGCAACCTTGAATATTTTCACATAAAAATTTAGTAGTTTCTTGCATATCTTCGATAAGTCCTTGATCAAAAGGTTTGTTTAATCCTTTAGTATAAGTATGAAAAGCTTTACCATCCAATCTTATAATTGTAGGTACTCTACGAGTTAAAAACTGTTTAGTTCTATTCTCATAGTTTTCCTTAATTCTTGTTCCTAATGTATCTTTTTTATATTTTCCAGTTGTAGCCATAAGCTGTTTTTAATTTATTATTAATACAGTCACAAATCTTATCTTTACCCATAATTTCTATTATTTTAAATATATTAAAGGTTCTGATCCATACATTTGTTCATAACAATCACTAGGCAATCCATTTTTAATCAAATATTCTATTCTCAAAGCTGCTCCCTCTGGTGTATTATCTGTTTCAGACCACACACCAGAAAAGCACCAAATCCATTTACCTGAGCCACGACCAAGCCCAGTAAATTCTTCTGACCAATCAGTAAAATTTATATGCCCACTTCTTATAGTAAAATTTTCCAAAACATTCTCTCTATCCAATACAGTAGCATGCCCTATAACACAGCCTACTGAACTACATTCTGGATCTTTTCTTTGACCTTTTCTAAATGTAAACATACCAAACATTTCTTGAGGAATAATTCTAGTATGATCTGCTATTCTTTGTAAATTTGTCCTATTCATGGTTTTTTATTTTAAATTTTTAGATATTTTATATATCAAAGATACAAATACATATTAAATTATACTGTTAATAAAATGTTAAAAATAAAAAATCCCCTACTAAATTAATAGTAAGGGATATAAAAGAGATTTGAAGGATTTTAAAAAAAGTCTCTTTTTAATTTCTCTGCTAATCTAAAATATATAATTAAAATAAATGTTGAAATCATTAAACACATATAACCCATATCCCACAAATATACAATTTCAATATCTTCTACTGTTTTTGGTTGTAATATTGCCATTGTTAAAGAAGATAAAGATAAGCAAATTAGAGGTATTTCTACAACTAATTTTTTAATGTATTTCATACTCATATACAAGCCCCAAATACAAAATATAAGACTATAACCTATCATACAAGATATTGTTAATGAATTTTCTGACCACCAATTTGTTTGATTTATAAAAGTTAATAATCCTATACAACACATAATTGTAAAAGGTATTAAATTAATTATTTTATCTATATTTCTCATCCTTCTGTTGGTACTGTTACTCCTGGTATTGCAGCTTTTTCTTGTTTCTGTGTAGGAACTGTAACACCTGGAATAGCACTAAAAATCTTACTAAACATAGTATCTAATGTCCCTTTATTTACTATATAATAAAATAGTACTCCATTAATAATAGATTGAACTAAATCACTATTACTAAAAATCCATGATACTAAGCCTAAGCCTATCGCAATTGAAATTCTTAAAATGTTTTTCACTTTTTTATGTTTTTAAATTAAAAGGCAAATATACAACCTCTAATAATTTGAAACAAGTTTATTAATTAAAAAACTATTTAATACTATTAAGATAATCACAAAACAATAAGGCTTGCGATTCACTATGTTCAAAGAATGTTACTAATAATCCATTTGAATCAAGTACTGCTTTACCTTGTTTTTTACCTACTCTAAAAGGAGGTTTAAAAACCATTTTATCATAACGTTTATTAGCTTTAGGTAATAACTTCTCTACTTCTAATTTTAAATTATTTAGTAAATTAATTAAAATATCTTTATCAATATTTGACACGTTTAATAGTTCTTGTATTTCTTCTATCTTTTTTAACATATTTTTACATTTATTCTTGGTACCAACATCCTCCTATTCTAGTATAATTAAATGTTCCTAGCCCTGTAGTCAATTCTACTTTTAAATTTCCTACTAAAGTAGATTCATTATTTAAAAATTCTACAAGTATTTCGTTATTGTCGATCCATTGATTTGTTGTTATCTTTGTTCTTTTCATTTTATTCTGTTTTTAATTTCTGCTAATAATTCTTCTGTCCATTTTTCTAATAATTCCTCTTTTGATATTGTTATGTTAAATTCCATATTTTTTATTAAAAAAATCCCGCGAAATAAATTAATATAACACGGTATAAAGTTAAGACTAATCTTTAGCTCTTTGATACATTTTCGAAAAATCTATAAATACCCTCTTCACCATCTCTTTGTTGAATAAATGATATAATTGCAGATTTTACTTCTTCATTGTCCTCTTTTAAAAAATCTTCAAATGTAAAGTCATTATTTTTTAGTTTTAAAAATAAATCTTCCTCTAAATTTAAACCATTAATATAGTAAAAACCATAACCATCCGACCATTCAAAAGCTTTACACTCTATTGAATTCATCTGAAGATTGTCGTTAGTAATTATTTTTGTAGGTGGTTGTACTGCAAATACATAGTTTTCAAACTCATATACTTGAAAAGCTCCAGATTTAATTAAACTTTTATATTTTGAAAAATTATGATTTTCTAAAATATTTATTTTTTCAAAATAATCGTAAAAAGAAGCCCAACCAAAATTATTACCCATATCTAAATACCCAGAATATTTGTAAAACAAATCCCCAACATTATCCCTAACATTAGCCCAAACATTAGCCTCAACATTATCCATAACATTAGCCCAAACATTAGCCTCAACATTATCCATAACATTAGCCCTAACATTATCCCTAACATTAGCCTCAACATTAGCCCTAACATTAGCCCTAACATTAGCCCTAACATTAGCCCAAACATTAGCCCAAACATTAGCCTCAACATTATCCATAACATTAGCCTCAACATTATTATTTAATACCTCAATAGTAATCAAAGCTTCTAACCAACTTTCACAATATAATATTTTTGGTTTTTTCTTTTTTAACAAATCCTCATATAACCATTTTATTCCCTTTTCAAACTGTTTTTTATTTATTTTTTTTGTGTTAAAAAACAGATCAATCCACTCTTTTGATGTTGAGTGCATTAATTCTTTTTGTTCTTTATTTAATTCTTCTAATTTTTTCATAATAGGTTGTCGTTAATTAAATTGATTATTGTTTTTGTCAAATATATAAATATATTCACAAATATACAGAATATTATTGTTTTCTACGCTAGTTAATTTATAATTTAATAAATTAGTCTCTATTAAAACAATTTTATTATCTAATATTTGTAAATTTTTCATCTATGTATGGCTTTTGTAGCAGCTTTTGCCCATTCACTTAAATTGATCTGTTTTAACTCTTTAATTAACTGTTTGATCTTGTTTAACATAATTCTAAGTTTTAAATATCAATACCAAAAGGTATTTCTATGTTATTGTTTCTTAAAATTTCAAATATTTCTAAATATCTGTTACTTTCTGTACTTGTTAATTCTCTTTCTTGTTCTGCTAAAGTTAAATGATATAATTCGTCTTGTAAGTCTTTCATAGTTTTATATTTTGTAATATTCGTCTGTACTTTTTAAAAATTGCTTCCAATCATTTTGAGTCATATATTCTTTAGATTGAAATTCCTCTTTATTAAATTGGATAGTTCTATATTTTACAAATAAATTATCCTTAAAATATGATATAATTGTAAAAGTTCTATTTGTTTGATTTGCAGTTACTTTTAATACTTCATCTGGTGTACTAATAATTTCTTAGTTTGTCGTTATTAATTAATACTAACTACCTTGTAATCTATCCAAGTTTCACCTTGTATATGACTATACAAATCATTCTGATCAAAACCCTCATTTTGAAAATAAAATTGTAAAGCTGACCAGAAACAAGTGGGTAAATCTTCACTATCTTTTTTTAAATACTCTGACATCCATACTTTATAATCAGCACTTAAAAAAGATATAAATCCACTGTGAGAACTATGTACATCTTCTAAGTACTCTTTAAAAGCGTCTTTATTATACTTTAGATAGCTTATAAGAGATTTAAAATCTTTTTTGGACATAGTATAGTCTACATAAATTTGATCATTTCTAAAGTTATATTGTCGCGGACTGTCTAACTTTACAAAATTTAAAGAAATACTAGGAAAATCATGTTTTAATTCTCGTTCAATTACACCTACGCATTCTTGTGATATACGGAAATGATAATCTTTATAATCAAATACAAAATTGCAGTAATTTAAATTTGTATTATTTTCCTCGTTAAATTCTTCTATATCTTGTTCTTCGCTTTCATATTCAAAAATACTTGCATAGAATCCTGGAAATGTCGGCAATATTGATTTAATTTTCATAATTTATTAATTTTAAAGTTTAAAAAATGTTAGTCTTTCCTAACAGTCATGTTGACAAACCAATTGCTACTAAGCTCTATAATATTTTGTAGGCGGGGGAATTGAACCCCACTCTTTACCAAATCTCAACAAACAAGCAGAATCGAACTGCATTCGTGGCAACTATGGATTCGAACCAACCGCCTATTATTTCAGCGTCTACCGTCTATAAGCTGCCTTTTCAAGTTTAATCTAATAACTTATACTCACCAGATTCTATTTTTAACCTAGTTTCTGCTACACCTTCATTTAAAAATTTATTTCTATATTTACCCGTAGTACGAGAATATTCCCAATTTTTACCTAAATAAATAGTATTTTTATATTTTATTGCTATTATAGAGTCATAACTTTTAAATAATTGTCCATTATCAAAATAGATAATAAACTGGTTGGGTACATTATTCCCGTTACTGCTAGTCATATTAATAACGTTTCCAAATCCTTTCAATCTTGATTTTAATGTTGCAACTTTCATAATTTCTAGTTTTTATTATTGTTCTACACTGTAAATATACAACCTTATTATAGATAAAAAAGAGTAAAAAAGTATTTTAACATAATTTTAACAGTTTTTTTAAATTCTGCGCGTTTTTAAAAAAATATAAATAGTAATTTATAGAGATTAATACCAAATAATAGTAATAACTTCAAATTATTACTAATTATTAAAAACCGCCACCTAATAAAAGATAACGGTTTATCGAACAACTAAAGAACTAAGGGATTATGAAACCCTATTTAAAATCTTTGCATTATGTGGATTAAATGTATTTGCAAATATAATAACCCTATTACCTGACTTTTTAATTTCCATGTGTTTATCTTTATTACTACTAGAATCGAGTACATATTTTTTTATCCGTGATCTCATAATGTTAAAATTATCTTATTCATGATTTCTACTTCTTTATATATCTACTGGTTAATAGTGATTTGTTCTCATTTTTCCACTCTACAAAAACTATAGCTTTATTCTCTTTATAAACGTATATGTATCTGTAACTATGAAATGATTCTCCTTTAAAATTATATGTTTCTGGATCTGATATAATAACAGACATTACTTTATTATATTCCGTATTACTATTTTCTTTTCCATTAAACTCACTAAACGTTATTAAACTTTCGTTTTCCTCTATAATTATAGTCTGTTGAGAATAACAACTCAAAGATATAATAAAAATCGTAAGTAGCAATGTAATATTTTTCATAATTATAATGTTTTTTATTTCGATACTTAAAGATAATGATTATTTCCTAAAGCGGAAAAAATATTTTACTGTTAAATTTTGTGGTTTTTTATTTCCGTTGCATATGTCCATAATAATATTATCGTCATGCGTGCTAAATTTGTAATAATCAGCATTTATCAAAAATTCTTCGGATCCTGCAATTATGTCTCGTTCAGGAAATTTTCTTTTTAAAGCCCTAGCCAGAGCGCAATCATAGCTGTCTGTATAATCCACAGCTATAAAATCTTCTTTCAATATTTCTACGCTATTATCCATTTTTACAAAATCTTTTAAGTTCGTTTAAGTTTTTTCTACTTGGAAAATCTTCGTTCTTAGTGTCATCAATAAGCTTCATGTTACTTGTTGTTCTTGAAAACTCTTTGTTTGTTACAGGATTGATGTAGGTAACTCTGTAATGTCCGTAACCTGTGAATTCAAAATTGAAATCCATTTTTTTCTGTTTTTCTAGTTGCCATAATTGTAACTTTTTTATTGTTCTCTACAAATATATAGAAATATATTAGATTAAAATGTTAAGAAAGTGTTAAAATATAATTTAATCTTATTATATCTGATTTAGTGGCATATCCTTGCACTTTTTTAATTAATAAAGTTTTCTTTAGTGTTTGTATATTACTTAAATCAATAGATTGCATTTGTCTTTCTATACTCAAACTGTCTAGTTCTCTTAACTCTTTTTTAGTTAGATGTCTGTGCGCTCTTCTTTTTTCTAATTCTTTAATACGTTGCATATCTTAATCTACTGTTTGAAGTTGCTCAATTGTTGGTATTACATTGGAATAATCTTGTTTTGAAACTTCTTTATTCCAGTACTTTAAATCATTTAACTCATATAAATCATTAACTATATTTTCACTTAAATTATCTTTAAGAAATTTATAAGGGTTTTCTTTACTTTTATTAAGATTATTATTTAATCCCTCTGTAATTTCTCCTAAAACACCTATACAACAATGTTCTACTTTTCCAGATTTATTATTTCTATCATTAGGTTTTGATACTAAATTAATAAAACCTTGTATATACTTACCAGATCTTAATGCCTCTAACCACTTGCTTTTTATTTCTTTTGTAAATTTCATAATACTGTTGTTTGTTTTAAATTGCCGCGCCTTTTAAAAATATTAAAAATTAATTCCAATCTTTACAAGTTCTATGACTAATATAATAATTAGCTGATTTATCAGAAATTCTATATTTTCTTACCATCACTTTAGCCTCTTTTTGAACTGTCAAATAAATTTTGACAGTTCAAATTTATTTAATTCGGATTCTTTATATATATTATTTAAATGGTAACTAATAACCTGCTACTGTTAAAAATAATACTAAATCTACACTCATAGTGTTTTATATTTAGTTCGTTCTATCTTAATATACTCCAAAATACCTACCTCTACCCCATGAATAAAGGCTTGCATTTCTAATGCTGTTGCATTTGGATTTTCTGTAATGTATTTGTCAAGTAATTTTTCTTGATACTGTTTTGTTAAAATCATTATGTGAAGTATTTGACTGAGTATTTAGAACAAATAAATGTTGCAAGCTTTTCATTTTATTTTTCACACAATTGAGTAATAAGTATAATAACTTGATCGCTGTCTATTTATTAAGTTTTCGCCCTCTAAAAAATAAATTTCTAAAGTTTTAATTTTTTCATTACTCTTATTTACTTGCTCTTCTATACGCTTCGACTCTTTTAATATTCTAGCTTCTAAGGATAAATACTTTGAAAATGTCATAGGCTTAACCTGAATACTATTGTATTTTAAAGCTTCTTTAAAATTAATAAACTCATGTTGTACTGTTGGATTAGGATAGCAATATTCTGACCTTTTAAGACTATATGTATATCTATTATAATCTAAAGTAATATAACAATTATCTTGATAATTAAATCTTGCATACTTGTACTTTTCCATAAATTTAACCAATTTTGGGTACTTTTTAATTTTAGTAGCGTGAAAACTTCCATCTGAGGTATTAATATCTTCTTTAGGTAAATCAATTAATAATACATCTTTTAATATTTGCCTATGATCTGCATGTTTTTTATTAACTAAATCTAATCTAGCTCTTTTTCTCTTATTATCTTTTTCTGCTTGTAGTTTTTTAATTTCACTAATTAAAGTATTAGTATCTTCTATTGTAGTTTTAGGATAATCTAGCTCATCTTGCAACATTTCTAATCTATTATCTAACATTTTTTTTCTAGCTTTCATAATTTCTATTTTTTATAAGGGTGTTACCCTCTTTGTTCCTTACAAATATACAACATTATATAAAATAATAAATTATGAAAATATACTTTAACATTTTGTTAACGTTTTATATCTTAATTATAATACGCCGCGATTATAAAAAACAGAACAAATAAAGATAAAACAACACATAAACAAACAATAACAATAAAGACATACATAAGAACAATAAAAGAAAAGATATAATAATAAAAACAATACTATAGAACAATATAACTATATAGATATAGTGTACTAGCTTACTCATACACCCCCTTTACCCTACTATCATTACCACCTCTAAACTTGGGGAGGGGCTACCACCCTCACTTTTAACCTCTTAGCCCTTACTACCACTACGATCACAGCATTCCATAAATTACAGTGTACCACCTAACTAGTACACCTCAACCTTATAATTTACTTCATGTTTTGACTAGGCAGAATATAAAAAACAGGTTATATTTGCTATAAAAACCCTTATTTATCCAGTAAAAATAATTTTTTAAAAAGAAAATACCCTTAATATGTATATATTTTACATAAAAAGGGTACAAATACGTATATAAGTAATCGTTACAGACGGCTAAAGTGTAAAAGTGTTACGTTACAGCTCACTGAAATGTATAATTACCACCTTTAGAGGATTTATTTAAAGAGATTTGATGTATTTCTAGGTTTTCAATGATATACTTATCTGATTCTTTGAATATGTTAAGTATTTTCCTATAATGTATGTTTGTATTGTGTGCTAAGTCTTTTTTATCTGTGTATAGGTTATATTCTTTAGTATTATCTTTGTTTATTGTTATTAGTAGGTAGTATAGTTTTTGATTTCTTTTGTATTTCATTCTATTTTGTTTTAATCTTTTATTTAAAATGCGCGGATTTTATTTACTTAAATAATCTAATAAATAACTTTCCCACCTATCTCTACCAACTAAGTAACCATAATAAACACCTGAAAATAATACTTTAGTATTATGGGAGGCTAATAGTTTAGGTTTTCTATCTCTATCTGCTCTCCATATATCTTCTAAGAATTGTTTTATCTTCTATATCTGTTTCTTATATTTTTGCGGGATTTATATTGAACCCTCTAACAACATAATAGCCAATTCTGGACATCCTATGAATATAATTATTAATAATTGTGATTTTTTCCATCCATCAATATAACCCTCCATAAAAAAAGTTTCTATAATCTTTTAATTAATCAGCTTTTTTAATGTTTTTTAGCGCGATATTTTAAATTAAACCTTCATAATAAGTCTTTATATCTTCTTTGAAATTATTAAAAAATACATTTCTTACTTCTTTAGACTGAAAACAAAACATTTTAAAAGAATTATAATAGTTGCAAGTTATAACCTCATTTTCATAATACTCAATTGTATATTTTACATAATCGTCTGTATAATCAGGAACCCAACCATTACGGTAATAATCTCTTAATTGTAATAATTGATTTAATAAAAAAACTGATTCTGCTTGTTTTTCATTATGAAAAATCCCCTCTATAGCACTTACTTCTTCCCAACTACTAGGATATCTATTTTTTTCTTTTTTTTTAAATACTATATTTTCAAAGGTAGATTTATCTCTATCTATCTCGTAACCTTCTGGAACTTCTATTTTAAACTGTTTCATATTTTTTATATTTAATTATTTTTTTTAAATCGCGCGAAAAATAACAAGTCCCACCAATACAATTGATAATACTATTACTATACCCATTGTTACTTTACTGATAATATCTAATACTTTAATCATAATTTCTATTTTTTATATGTCACAAACATCAATGTCCAAGTCAGGAGTAAAATAATGCTCTTTAATAAAGTTAATAGCCTCATCTAAAGAATCAGTTTCTAAAGTAAACCTTTGATTACAGTTATTATAAGGCTCAAAAGCTTGTAAAAACAAAGTTCCTGTAAACGTAATTAAAGTTCTGCAATCGTTGATTAATGTATTCATAATTTCTATTGTTTTATTAAGGATTACCAGTTAATCCCGTTGTTCCCTACAAAGATACAACAACTAACCACATATTCAATATCATATTATGTTAAATAAATGTTAAAGTATTATTCAATATCATTATGGTATTGAATATCAGTTTGAATACCAAAAGTCAATATCGTTTTTTAGCTTAATATAATATAGTTATTTATTATTGTAGTCCTTTACCCCATATAAGGACGTTTTAAAGACTTCTAAGAAACTATTGAGAAATTATGAGGGCTTTATATAACCCTTAGAAAAATAACCTTTTAAAAGTTGCAAATCTTTTTTAAGTTAAAATTTTCAAAAAGTTGGTTTTGTGAGATTGGGCGGGGTGGGAAAAAGTCGGGTGGGAAACTTTATTTAGAGGTATGGTGGAACATGACACAACCCCTCTCACTAAAAATAAAAATTCATATACTAAAATAAAAAATTTTTATAGCCTAAGTTACAAAATATATTGGTATTTCTATTTCCTTCTCTTTATACATTTAAACCTCCTTCTTCAAAATTTGTCATATAATTACAATTAGGGCACTCTAGTTTTTCAGATTCCTGGTGGTATACTGCAAGCCATGAATTTGTACATATATCACAGGTTACTATATTTCCTTTCCAACCTGTTTCTGGTTGTACACTATTTTCGGTATTATGTATGGTAGGTGATTTAAATAATATTTTAAATACTGTCTTTATTTTATTTAGGAATTGTTTCATAACTTTTTTTGTAATTCTTTTATTGAACTTTCTAAATCTTCAATATCATCTTTTAAAATTTTAATAAGTATTTTCCTTTTTAAAAAACCTCTTATATCTATTCGTGGAGTATATCCATTTATTAATTCTGGCTTTACCTCTCCATATATAGTTAACGTATCATGATCAAAATTCTTTTTTTGTAATACAGCTTTTAACTCTTTATTCCTAATTAGTAATATATCCTCTTTTTCTTTTAACTTATTTACAATATTTATTATTTTTGTTGTTTTACTACTGAATATATTTCTAATATTATTTAAGGTTTTAGCCATTTTTGATATTTTTTATAAAATTTTTATTACTTGTTTTACGTCCATCATTTCTGTAAATTAATTATTAAATTTTGTATTTGGTGTATATATTTAAATTCTTTATAATTTTTTCTTAATAC
>JAUKWC010096710.1:0-69804 GCA_032356245.1 Endocladia muricata
CCCAGTTCACAACAACTGCGACCGAGTTTTGGAGTTTCTCCTTCTCACCGAGCCTCTGTCTGTCCTGTCCTACCTATGGCGCAGCACTAAATCGATGGCTCGGTCGGCCAGAAGGACAAGAAAGGCTGTTCCGATGTGGCGATCTCGGAAGCGCAAACGCGAGCAGCGGGAGGGGGACGGTGATGCTCCGGCTGCTCGTGTCGCTGTGACTGCACGGAACTGTGACGTTAGTGCAACTCAGCGCCACCCGGCAGGCAGGTTAACGGGGTTTGTGCGGCCCTAGACGACGCCGGGTGCGACTCTGCTTGGTCCAGAAGGTGGACAAGCATATGGTGGCACTGTTCTGGCAACTCACGATGCTACTATCACACTGGTAGTTCCATCAGGGTGTGGTGCCAATTAGATCCCTCCTTGTCGTGCGTCTACTTATTATGACAGTAGCTCGAGCACAGCCAGCTTCACCGTCTGGGCCGGAATCTGGTCCGCTCTGCGCGTCCCCACGCCGGGCATGGCTCCCTGTGTACGGTCTCACATCCGCCGTAAGTAGGGCAAACTCATTGTGGGACCCTGCATCTTCCTGGTGCATCGGGGGTGAGACCCTCTTGGTCCCCACCTCCGCCCATGCCGTCCCGGACAGGGTTTGAGACCTCCGCTGTAGCTCGCTCACAATCGATCTCGCGTGAGGAGATGGAAGAGCTACAAACGATGCTTGCTGAGCAGATGAAGAAGGTCAGGGCGCAGAGGCAAGAGTTTGCTGGTCTGAAGACAAGGGTCAACGACTATAAAGAGAAGGTACGGCAGGCCCATCAAGAGCTTCTTGAGGTGCGGGTGACGACTAAGGCAACGATTTCCGGGTTCCTGCGACTACAAGCCGAAGGAAAGGATGTGAAATAGGAGAACGATAGTGTACGCCCGGCTCGCGGACTTTCTGGCGGCACCCAGGAGGCCACATGGCGTGCAGGAGCTGAGCATGGTGAGAGTCACAAGCGTATGACACAAATGGGGGCAAAGTACATCGGTGTTGCCGGGACCATCGAGAAGCAGATTCTCCGATGGTGCCACCGCGAAACTGCTGAGCTGGACCCAACCTATTCTGTTGCAGTCCGGAACTTGGCTGCTCGCAGTGAGATGTATGTGCCGGGGGAGCTTTCCACGGACAGCCTGGAGGGTGTCGTATCGATTCCACCGATGGGTCTTGCCAATCATAAGGAGTACTACACGCGTTCCTACTACGATGAGGCGACGGCTCTGGATTGAATAGTGCGTGCAGAGCTTTGCACCGGGATTTGGTCATCGTTATTTTTGGGCGCCGAATCCCGCAGCGAGTCCGAGGGGGCTGTTTTCACGGACTATGCTGTATTTGCAAGGATGGGGCAGACAATCTCTGACGTGATGAGCGCGGGGAAGAATAATGCTAGGGACGAGCTGTTCCAATGCCTTGGGTATTTCTTCTTGATGTCGCGGAAGACCACGCATGCATTGGACTGCGAGCGGGCGGAGCGCTCATGTCAGGCGTTTGAAGCGCGGGTGAAGCCGATGGGCTCAGAAGCGGAGCAAGGGACTCCAGACTTCTCATGATGGCGACTCAGCAAGGTCGAGCATCTAGCATACGGTGATTACTCTGTATCGAAGGAGGTGTGTGATCTTGACGAGGGTGAGGTACTGTTCGGAATTTCTTTGGGGAGACACGTCCTTTACGAGTTCCGAGCGTACCATGCTCAACAGGATGGGACGTCCACGTACGGGTCTTTCACAAAACTCGCACGCCCGGACGCCTGGCTGCCAACAGTTGTATCCTGCCTGCATCATGCTGAGGGCCGTGGTGGTAAGTGCCAACGCACTTATAGCCTGACGCTTTCCAATTACGTGCCCTTGGCAACCGCACATATACTATTTAGCGTTTGCTACATTTTATGCCGCATCGTTCCGCACGGGACGTCTCGGTATGGTTTTACTTTTGAGGAGGCGTTGTGTGAGTTGGTGAATGAGGAGATAGAACGGGTTGGTGAAGCGGATGGCGAGGACTTGTTAGGAGGCGCCCCCGGAGTAGCCACAAAGGATGAGAGGGTGTGTTTATAGCATAAGTTCTGTGTGGCAGTACGGAAGATGTGGTTTTCGGACAACATCTCGAGTATGATTGGCGGTGTTGTCGATTGCTACGTTGCACATTCACACTCAAGCGAGGGACCATATGAACTTTGCGATGGCGTGTCTGGCCTGACCCGGATTCCCGCCACGGCTATGGATTTTCCCCCGCGCGCTGTTGCTGGAGTAGAGGACGAGTAACCGTCGACGCATAGAGGAGAGAGAATGACAGAAATGGTACTTGTATCTTGCTAGCTCACTAAATGGATTGTAGTTTTCTCGTGTGGTTAAAGCTAGTGCAGAGAGAATGGCGTGTCCGTTGTGGGGGAGCGTTCGGATCGGACTGGCCGTGCATCGGGGTCTTTATAGAACCTATTTATGTACAAGAGAGGGTAGAGCCAGTGGAGCTGAGGAGGGAAAAGGGGGATGTGAGATTTCGACCGCGCCAGGTGAGCTGTTCCAATGATATCAAAGGCCTAGCACAGGCCAAAGTAGGGAGAAGCAGGAGTTTGACGCCCTCGTCGCTGCATCTGTGGGGGTGGGACGGGATTTTCTGTGCGATTTACATTCTCATCTATAGACAACCGCAAGCAAACGCATTGCAGAGTTTCATCAACAGCGTCGATTGGTGAAATACAAGCAATGTACCGAATGAAGGCATGCGCGGTATGTGGCATTGATTCACGGACATGGATACGGAAGAGAGATAGAATCTAGGCCACCCATACAGTGTCTGTGTGTTGTTCGTCGTCAGCGGCCAGGAGGACGAAGCTGAATCGCTGCCGTGTCGTCGGACCGAAGCTACTATTTGCACAAACACGCTTAGTGACATGTTTCCACATTGGGTCGAGTCGAATGATGTTCAGGTCGGGATCATAATTGTTACCGGAAGGACAGAAGCCGCCAAGAACGTAACCACTTTTGACAATAGTAACTTGGAGAGTGTCACATGTGTGGACCGAATGTTGCTGCAAGAGCCCGGCGCGGACAAGGCCTAGCAACAAAGTGGTGGCCTTGACTCCAAGCTGGACGAGAACCTCGATGTAGTCGTCGGAAGCTTCTCCTCGTAGTGAGTGGAGCATCGCGGTGGCAATGCGGCCTTCTTCGTTTCCGAGAAACGGCATGGCGAGGGTTCTCAAGTGGGCAAGTTCGAGGAGGTACATTCTGAAGCCTTCCTTGACAAGGCGCCCCCCGTGCCCATTGTTTTGACACCTTGGGGAGGTTTCGAGGCGACGCGACTGGGAGACGGAGCCGAGGGGCGTTCGAGTGGCAGCAAGGTTTTCGGAGTAATGGATTTGGCTGACGGTTTCGTCGATGGCTGTTGCTCTTTTCTTCGAGATGCGGCGGTATTCTTGCTTGAATCGAGCGTGAGCGTGTTCATATACACTGGCATCTAGGTATTGTATGCCTGCGAAGCTGCGGATGTCATCTGCTAGGTGGGTGAGGAGATGAAACCTTAGGGTTTTTAGCCTTGTCGGGTGGTGGTCCCCAAACATGTAGAATATGGAGTCTTTAAACCTACTGACACGGTCGTGTACGTTGTAAATCTTGGCAATACTTCAGTGCTTCGTTAGTCCCTGTCTCGAGCTGAGTATTACAGTGTCTGAGTACTGAGCGCAAATAGATGGGAGGGGCGCGGAGTCAGCTTCATCACAGTAACGGTCTATGATTCCTGCGATAATTGAAAAGACCATGCCAACGGACCTGTGGTGTTTGGCCTTCAGCATGCCATGGACTCCTTCAATTGTGTAGAGTGCCTTCAAGCAACTGCCTTTTTCGTAGGTGGAGAAGCGGATGTGTCGGCCAGGAACGCAGAAGTCTCCCTGAATGGGAGCGAGAACCGTGCTGACTCCACGAAGAAGAGCTGTGCGGATCATTCTGAACTGTTTCCGACTGTTGCCGGCGGAAGCTTTCGCTGTACGTAGGACCGGGGAGTCGGGCCTAAGAAACTTGTAGGCCCTGATTTGCTTGGAGATGCAAAGGCGGAAGTTGTGCAGCGGTTCGAAACCAAAAATGGAGTGCATGTCGAGATGAGAATTGGACGGAAGCAGGGGACATGTTTCCAGAGAGGATGGCAATCTCCGCAGGGAGGAAGTGGCGAGTGTTTATTTCGCCTGAGTGGTGGCACCTCGTGCCTGAGCCGGCCTGCATACCAATGTAAGAGCAGCGGCGTCGGCCTCGAGGTCGGCTACTTTTCTGCGAAGAAGGATGATGGACTGCGTGGTCCGCGGCGGGAATGACGCGGACGGAGTGAGGCGATTTGAAGGTAGTTCGCAACGGTGACAGGGCTGGCTGATGTTTGTGCCTGATCCATTGCAGATCATGTCCTTCGCCTCAGGTATATCCCAACAGTAGCTATCGACGACTGAGTGACATTTCCAGAGACGATGGTAGGCATCTGGGTATGTGAAGCCTAGTCGGGCCTTTTCATACAGAGGTGATAGCAGAAAGTCCAGGGCGAAGTGTAGTATGGAGGTTTTGGTGTCTGGTGCGCAAGTAGTCAAAGAAGGTGAAAGGACGTGAAAGTCTCTGTCATCCACTGTGCGGAAGATCTGGACAGGAAGATAGCCAACGACGGTGTGCCGGGACATCATGCAGGGTTGGCGGAAAGCGGCAGTGATGTCGAGGAGAGTTACATGCATGGGATAGGCAACGAGGGCGCTGTTGTTGAGTGTAGGGGCGGATCTATCCGCGTAGATCTGTATGAAACCGACAAGAGAGTGGGACCCGGAAGTCCTGATGTCCTAGGTGACACCCTTGAGCTCGCTACCCATGACTTCACCCTTGAAGTCTTGATAAACTCGTCGGTGGACTTCAGTCTGTAGGGGATGCGCGGAGAGATGCGTGTCGCTCTGTCGGAGGTTACCAGAAGGGCGGAAGTAGCGAGACTCCGTGTTAGTTTGCGCTACTTGCTTTTGCAAGATCTCGACAGGATCTTGGAAGTAGGCAGTTCCGAAGGACGTACCACCGTGGCCGACCACACGAGCTACGGACAAGGGCTGATGGTGAACCTCTTTCGCGACATCAGCGAGTGTGAGGGAGTGAAAATCTTGTGAGGAGCGAGTGCAATCTTCAAAGCGCGCGAAAGAGAAGTCGCGATCCCTGAGGATAGAGATAGCCTCGTCAACCGTGCGCGGGCCGCCAGTCCTCTCTACTGCGGCAAGAGAATCTGCGAGAGATTGTATGAGCAGGCCGGGTTTACCTGTGGTCGGTTCTGCATCAGGGTGACACAGGAATGGGAGCAAGGGAAGCAGAGGCGCCGGAGCCTCATCAGAAGGGCGTTATCATCGTAGTGGACAGGAGGGTCTGGGGCGGGTGAACCGTGCGTGGAAGTAGGGACGAGCTTGGCCGGCCGATGTGCTCGGATGTGGCACTGTTTGTCGCGTTTGGAAAGGGAGTACGCGTCGGAAAACGAGTAGACGCAGTGCCGAAATTTGCGGCGCATATTGAGGGCTGGCAATGATGGCTGCAAGAAGCAGGGGTGGCTGGAGGCGTGAGGGAACTAGGAGGTAGGATGTTTTCCGCAGCCGTAACTGTGTTCTCGTGTGCAGTGAGTACAACACGGAAGGTCTGCACGCGAGCACTCCCGCGTTCGCGAAACGTAGTGCTAGTTTCATGCTCGCGGGAGTGGTCAAGGTGGAAGACGGGACCTGTCATTCGACACACACGCATGCTGTTGGCTGTGCCGACAAGAGAACTGCATGCATTCGCTGATAGGTACCTCAACGAGAGGTGGGAATCGAAAAGAGGTGATACTGTAGTATCTCTAGTTGAAAGAGTTTCACAATTTCGTACCGTCTAGGGTATTTTCAAGGAACGGCGGCGGAACTGTGGAACGCAAGAACCTGCCACAGGCCCAATTTAAATCGCAGCCACACGATTCGCCACCACGTCAACTTTGCAAAGATACCCTGCCGTCCGCAGAAAATACCGAGCGACAGTTATTCCTTGTGATGGAACGGCGTGCACAGGTAAGCGGCGCGTATTCGAAACGGTTTCTGTATGGCCGAGAAGGGTTTGGTCGAGGTGGGAGGCGTCCTAGGGGAGTGGCAAGACGTGCGGTAAGCGACGCGATGCGTGGAGTACGGGCTGTTAGATGTGGAGAGGGTGAGGGAGTGTGGGTGATGGTGGGGTGTGGTGTGTAAACTGGAAGGTCTGGTGGGCAGGGTGGGCGTTGTCATTGAAGAGTGGCAAGACGCATGGCGGACGATGCGATGCAAGGAGAGCGGGCTGTCGGAGAAGGAGAGGGTGAGGGAGTGCGAGTGATGGAGCGGTGTGGTGTGCAAACTGGAAGGGCGGTGGGCGAGGTGGGTGGTGTCGTTGAAGAGTGGCGAGACGTGTGCCGGGCGACGCGATACGGCAAGTGTGGGCTGTGGAAGGTGGAGGGTGACGCGATGCGGGTAGTGCGGGCTGTTGGAGGCGGAGCGCTCGAGGCAATGCTGGTGGTGGTGGAGTGTGGTGTACTCACTGGAAGGGAAGGCGGGCGGGACGGGTGGCGTCGTTCAAAAGTGACAAGGGTCTCAGCAATCGATGCGATGCTAGAAGTACGTGCTGTCGAATGTGGGGACGGGGAAGGAGCGCGGGTGATGGTGGGATGTGGTATATAAACTGGAAGGGATGGTGGGTGGGACGGAAGGCATCATTCAGGAGTGGCGAGACGCTTGGTGGTGGATGGGATGCGGAGAGTGCGGGCTGTTGGAGGTGGAGAGGGTAAGGGAGTGCGTGTGATGGTTGAGCATGATGGTGAAAACGTAGACCCGTCAAAGTAACGTAGAAGGGCTATTCATGTAGCAGTACAGACGTGTAGTAGAATATGACCGGACGTTCACCGCGCGCAGCGACCTTTTGGTTTAGTTTCAGTAAGTACGCTGCGCAACTGCACGCGATTCAGTTCCGAAGGCAGCAAAACTGCATTCGGAACCGCGGAAAGTGCCGTTGCTCAGCAGTAAAACTATGGATAGACTTCGACACATTGCAGAACGCCGCGTAGTATAACTGCATTCTGGAATTCCACAGCCTGTAGTATACCATATCGCAATACTGGACCCAGAAGTCCACTGAGTGCAGTACGGGGTCTAGTAATACCCGTAGTTTACTGCACATTTTGCAGTTCCAGATCTAGCATCGCTATACCCGGACATCCACCAGGTGGACGTCTGAGTCCAGTATTACTAGACCGAGATTTCCACAGGGCGGAATTCAGAGTCTATTGATACTAGACTCGGATGTCCGCATCCATTTCCAGAAACACAGAAGTATCCTCAATGGGCCTGAGTTTTGTCTCGCGCGCTTTGGAGTCCGCTACCATTCCCTGAAATACTCTCGCTTTCTCACACTGGCGGTCGTCGCGAAGGGACTTAAGCATCATGGCTTCTGCGCAACTCGTGTTTTCGACCTCAGCGGCGCGTTCCTCTAAAGCGACTACCTACAAGAATATGGTTGACTGTTGCGAAAGAATATCGTGCAAGGCAACATAGAGTCATGCTACTAGGGCCCTTGTGATGACGCCGCGTAGAGTGAAACCCATCTCTTCGCGCATTCTCTGAAGACTGGCATGCATCACTAAAATTTTCAAGACACGAAGGAAGGAAGGATTTTAGTCGTTCGAGTATCATTGGGGACGTCCAGGCCCTACGGATCCGCTTGTTGGTCGGTTGCGTACAGTAGTTACGAAAGAAATCGCAACTGCACCGAAGAACAACGCCCTCACCGCGTACCCTGTACGAAGTTTCCTTTCATACTTTACTGCCACATTTCGTCGACTGTGCGTACTTTCCCAGCACAACGTTGTTGGACAGCGCCCTGTATACCCCTTATCGACTTTGGGCAAGCGATACTATGACGTCTCTCTCTTTTGTTTGAGTATTCATACAACAGAGACCCAAACCTGCATACTATACTCAGTCCAGGACTCTCCCCTACCACCTGTGTAGGAAAACGGACCTTTCCGGCTCGAAAGATTCGGCGTCTCCTGTCATCTCTTGAAATGGCACGCAGTCCTAACTTGCTCTTCTGGCGACAAACCTAAGACGACAGACATCATCGGCATTCTCTAAAGCCCAGAAATCAGCCAACCATGCCAACGTTCGAAACTCTCTGCATACCTCTTCACGAGCTCTTGGTCGATCCCGTCGCGCATGACGCAGTCTGACGTCCATCAACGCAGAAAAATGACAAACCCCGAGGCCAGCGCCGCTGCTCTTTGCTTCTGTAGGCGAGCGAACGGAGGCACGAGTCGGTAAAGCACGGGTGCAACAAACCAATTTCACCTCCTGCCTGCAGAGGTATCCATCGTTTCAGGAAACATGGCGTCTTGTTTGGTTCAAATCTCGTCTGGACATCCACTCCGTTTTCGGTTCCGGAAGAATGGCCACCTTCGAATTCGTCTGTTCGGAGCTCGGCGAGAATTCGATACCTGTAGGGTTCGAATGCCCTATCTCTCCCTTAGCGCAAGCTCCCGCCAGAAAAGTCGGAAGTAATTGAGAACGATTTGTACTGCTCTTCTCCACGGAATCAACACAGTTCTGGCTGCCATTTCGAGACAGTTCTGGGCTCCTACCGTACGCGTCGAGTCACGCACGCCCGAAGATCAGAATGGTCGCGAAAAGACTCAAGTAAACAAATGAGTCCCCGGTATACTGGTGGTTAAAACCAAACAGTTCGTTGTCAGGGCTTTCCAAGTTGTTGCCCGATGCATGCACTGTTACTTGGATAACGCTGAATCTACGCCTACCACACCGATTCACGCTCGGTACTCAGATATGCCGAGACTTTGGTCAAGGCACCGACTGGAGGGGCACTGGAGCCCTGCAGAAGCTCGCGATGTCGAGCAGCGCGTTAAGAACTTTCAAGCATCGGTGTTCCATGCCTATCGAGACCACCAACCGACCTGAAACAATATCGACAAGCTCCATCTTCTTGCCCACGTTCCACATAACATTCACAGTTTTCGAAGCTTATAACGTCTGGATTTACGTGTTACAGGAAATACCCATATTGCCGACATGCAAGAGTTTTTCCACGTCTCCATGTGAAGGGTAGTAGCCATTGACTAAATTGTCGCCGTAGTGCAGCACGCAAAACCTTTTGTGGCGCTTCAAACAGAAGTTATCTCCGTCCCACAACCACGTCGCCCCACAACCCCAGAAAGAATCTCAACGACGAACACAGGGCTTGTGTTTTTATGTTTGACCGTAGCGTTCATCTCTGCTAGCTTGTGCGCTGCGACCTTGTCGAGCAACATTCGGTGTATATCGGTGAAAATCTCCAAGTTACTATCAGAAAAGTGCTGACGTCCTTGGAACCTTTACCCTTACATCATGTATGAAGACTCAGACCTCAGTATCCGTCGACTTGGCCCAGTTTGGAAACATGGGAGTCAGTGTGATCATGTATATAGCTGCTTGAGGCTGAAAAAACGGTGGAAATCCAACGTCGTGCACATAATCGCTGGCGACGAGCAACAGACAGATCGTTCATAGGTACCTCGGTTGCGTTTTCTTCTCTGCATGTGCCACCATGAAACCCTACGGCGCACAGAGTATCAGTTGCTTTGCGGGGAAGGTGTGCGACCGTCCACCGGGCGCGGTTCGAAGTCTACTTCTACCCGTGATTTACTAAAAACCTTGCAGTTGAAGGCTTAGTAGTAATAGACCGGGACTTTCACGAAGTGGACGGCCCGGTGTAGTCTTACTAAACTGCGACTTCCATCTAAGTGGACGTTCGGGTCCAGTTTCACGACACTCTCACCTCCACCTCGTGAACGTCCAGGGCTAGAAATACTTGGTCCAGACGTTGACGGGGTGTCTTGGACATGTTGTCCAGATTTACTAGGGTTTTACATTAAACACTATGAATTGCGCGGAGAGTATTCGGACTGCCCTACGTTACCATCATGACCGCGCTGTATTACCCCAGACTGCTGCCCTCTCTTCGTAATCCACCGACTCATCCTCTCTACATTGCATCCAACTGCGCAAGCCTCGCCATTCTCAGACGGCGACAAGCACCCCGCCCAAGCTTTGTCCCATTTTAAAGCACTAAACTGCGGCATCACCCCATGAGCCTCACCCGTGTCACCTCCGGCGGCTTAACATCATCGAATTGCATCGCACTGTTTGTATTTTTCTACTCTTCAATGGCGACAAAAGTCCCGCCGAACCTCTGTCCCAGTCTCCACCAAAAAGCCCGACCATCGCCGCCACTTCCTCACCCTGCTGACCTCAGATGATCCACACTCTACCGATCGCATCTTCAACCAGATATCTTGCCTGTACTCAACCACAATATGGACGTGACACAACCTTCCTTACTGTTTGTCGCATCACGCCTCACCAGCGCTCACACTCCCCCACGCTCTCCAGCTCCGACGACCCACTATCCACCGATGACACCACACAACACATGTACTGCCCTTCTTCAACGACGCTGCGCAGCTTGTCTACCTTTTATTCTGGTTTGTGCCTCCACGTCTCACCATGACCCTCTATTTCTCGTCGCCTCCACCTCGAACTGCCGACACAGCACACATCGCATCATGCACCTCATGTCTGACAACTGTACGGTCACACCACGCATACCGCCCAATCTCCGGCTCGATCCGGTTCTCGCGCATGACGGAGTCATGCTAGTCCCGTACGCAAACCGACGCCGAAAGGTGAAAAGAAATCATCGCCCAGTAAGTTATGCCAACGTCGGGTTACCTGTGTAGATTCAACGAGGTGGAGTCCCGTGTTGCTACAGCGGAAATGGGCCTTCCAGTAGGGTTGCGCGTTCTATGAACTCGCCACCGTACGTCTAAACTTCCATAGATCATATGAAACCTTGGTAAATTTTCAATGCTGGATATAAAACTCTCACTTTCTTTCGATAACCATCTTTCGCTGTACTAGCATACACCGAATACATAAAAGTTGTTGCTTATTCAGGCAGTAGCGTACGTGTTTGTCGAATGGATAGCCTATCTTCCGCCTTCACCACTCACGCGTGCGGGAAGCCTAGCACAGCCTTCGAGGACGCTAGGGTACTATCGACTATTCATATTGACGTGTACTCGGTTTGAACCAGAAGTACGTTCCGCATGCCCAGAATATGTAACTGTCAACTTTCCCATTCCTCCCGCCAGGCCGTTACACTGCGGCACCCATCGCGTTTCCTGACTGGCGCTGCAAACATTTGTGTCCTCCCTTTCCACATACAAGAAATACTGTCAGTTTCGAGTACAGCACATAGACAAGCTCGGGCCTGCTTCAAGGTAACGCTCGTCTGCCGCAGAGCTTCCTGTTGACAGCGTGCATGGCGTCGCTCTGCATAGGGCTGCTTTCCCACTAGTTTCGGTATTCCTATTTCTGTTGACACGAATATCACGGCGACCGCGAGGTGGACCGGCCTCACAATAGAATCAAGCACACTTTTCCTGCCGAAAGTAGAGAGGATTGAGGAGCGCCGCTCAGCTGGCGACATCAACTCTGCAGTGAAGGTCTCCGGGTTCTCTCTTGTGCTCTCCGGAGCCCTCAGTCGCTCTCTAAATGAGTGCCGCCTCCTCCCACTCGGTATTGACGGGAAGGTGCTTCACCATCCAAACTTCTCCACTATTCGTGTATTGGACCACGCTGGTATTTCCCGCCAATGTGTGTACTTCTGGATCCTGTTCTGATTCTGCAGAAGCAATCAGTGCATGCAAATACAGAGTCTAGGTACTATTGCCCCGGTGATGAACCTTCATAAAGCCGGACATATCCCGTCACGCATGCTCTACAGCCGATCGTGAATCGAGGACGTTTTCAGGGCCGCAAGGAAAACGGTATGATACAGGAGCTCAATGGTGTGCGCTGGGATAGTAGCACGTTGGTGCCTTACTAATTCATGTGATACTAACAGAAATACACACATAAATCAGAGACCAAACTTAAAAGCAGAGCCCACGTAACCGAGCCCGGGTCGGAAGGACCAGAAAACACGACTGCCAGTTCTCCGCGTCAGTGTAGTCCGTGCCAAATATTGTGACGTTTAACTATATCGCGAGGATCAAGTATAGGGCTTATGTCAGTTTGAATGCTTTTGGGGAAGACAGTCTGCTCGGTACATTGCCCTCACTCTAACCCTCTGTCCGCGAACAAAATCATAAATCTGGTTCTCCGTATCTCACAACGACCTGTTCTGAATCGCGGCAAAACACTGGGTCTCAGAATCTAGTCGGTTTCGTTGGATACGCAGCAACCTTTTTCTTGCCTGATATGGTCACCCACTTTGAAAAGGAGGAAAGGAGTACAGATGGCGACACCCTACACTAACATTGCTGTCACCGTGGCAGAACTGGGTTCAAGAGGACGACAATCGCGTACTTCTTGTTCTAAATGGGTCTAACACGCATCCCAGCGAACGTACGAACAGTGTGAGGCTCGATTCAGCGTCTTAAAGACTGTATAAACTCGTTTGTAGGGGGACCTGAAAGTAAGGAAATTCGAAGATGGGCCAAGTATCACTAGGGACAGGGGTGGTGATCTGCCCATGTACATCTGCATTGGTGGATGGCTGGGACATACTTAATCTGAATGAAAACACCCATCTGCTTACATGTTCTCAATAGACGAGGTCAAGACCAGTGTCATTAGTGAGATCTATCCGCCCTCTAGAGTTCTTGGAAGCTGTCGAACGCGTCCGTCTGTGTTTCAGGGAATGGATGCCGACCTCCACTGATTGCAGTACGAGGTCTAGTAATACACGTGCTTTCCGACACAATTTGGAGTTTCAGGTCGAGGATTATTACACCTGGACTTCCAACGGGCGGGAATGGGACTCAAATACTACTAAACTCGGACGTTCACCAAGTGAGCGTCCAGGTCCAGAATTACTAGACTCGGACATTCACCAAGTGGGCGTCCAGGTCTGGTAATACTAGACTTCGAAGTTCTTTTCTCGAAGTTCCTGGTCTAGTACTACTAGCTAATATCCTACGGCCGGTGTGGGTCAAGGATGCAGTTATACAGCGCTGCATACACCGACGTGTGGACGTCCGTCCCTAGTTTTACTGCGCAACAACTGCATTTTTCGTAGTTCCCAAAGCAGTACGGCTGTATTCGGAACTGCGAAAAGTGCAGCTGCACATCCCACATACTAATACTAAACCGAACATTCACTGCGCGCGAAGAACGTCCGGTCTCATTCTAGTACTTTTCCGCACCGCTACATGATTGGCTCTTCTAAAGTTTTTGGACGCACCTATGTTTTCAGCATCATGCCCCATCATCATCCCCGTTCCGTCGCCCTCTGTAATTCCAATAGCCCGCAGTACCCGCATCGCGTCGCTTTCCACACGTCTCGTCACTCCCCGAAGACGCCTCCCATCTCGCCTATATCCTTCGTGCCCGTACAAACACAGTTTCGAATACGAGCTGTTTACCTGTGCACGCCGGAGCATCACGAGGACAACCTGTCTGTGAGTACTTTCTGTTGACTGGAGGGTTTCTTTGCAGGTGCGACGAGGTGGCGTTCTGCATCCTTTCGGTTTAAAAAGGGCCTCCGGAAGGTTCTTGCGTCGGACAGTTTCGCCGCCGTGCCTTGAAAATACCGTAGCCAGTAAGGAAGTTTGAACTGATTTAGGAAGGGAAGTTGCAGTATCACTGCCGTTCGACTCCCACCTTTCGTTGTAGGAGCCGGAAACGAATACATAATTTTCTCTTGTCGAAACAACCAATACTGTGCTTGTGTGTCGAATAGCAGGCCCCGTCTTCCACCCTGACCACTCCTGCGTGTACGAGACTTGCCCCAGGTTTCGTGAACGCGGGGGTGCTCGCCCGCCAACCTACCCTGTTGTACTTACCAAAAACGAGAGGATGGCTTCGGCCAATGAAAACGTCCAGCCTCTCCGTTCTCCCACTCCTGTAGCCAGCCCTTCTCCTCGCGGTCATCTTTGCCAGCCCTCGAGATGCACTACAAGCTTCGCCACTGCGTCTACTCGCCTTCCGACGCGTAGTTTCCTTCCGAACACGAGCAACAGTTTCAATTCCGAACACACTGAGCGGTCGAGCTCGTCTTTAGTTCTCCGCAAGGTTCACACGCCCCAGAACCTCCTGCGTACTACGATGACGACAACCGTTCTGAGGAGTTTTTGGCGCCTCTACTTCCTTTACCCCCATTCCCATGTCACCGTGGTGCAGAAGGGACCCCAAGTAACACCGACCTCGTCATACAATGTATCGCAGTAGCTTTCGCAGAAGTAGAGAGGACTGCCGGACCCCGTACGGTCGACGAAACCAACTGCATCGGGAGGGATCTCCACTTCTCTCTTGCGCGCTTTGGAGACCACAGTCGCCCCTCACAAGACAGTCGCTCCCACACGCTCTACGTTGTTGAGAGCGATCTTTACCACCAGCGGTTCTTCGCGACTCGTGTGTGGTAGCACAGCGGTGCGTCCTTCAAAACTGCTTATTTCCGGGGCCCTGTCGGGAAACTGCGAAAGCAAATAGCGCGAGCTGAAACAAAGTCTTGTAACTTGAGCCCTCGTAGTGACCCCCCGCAGAGCGACACGCATCTCTCTGCGCATTCCCTGCAGCCTGATGGGCCTCGACGAGTTTGTCAAGATCTCAACGAAGAGGTCGTGGGTAACCAGCTGGAAAGTGTCATTCGGGACACCGGGACGTCGAGGACCTACTCGTGTGTAGGTTGCGTACAGACCTATACGGATAAATCTGCCACTACACTTAGCAACAGCCCCGTCATTTTCCATGCCGTGCATCTCACTCTCCTCAACTTTACTGCCACTTTCCGCCGACGCTGGACAATGTACTGGTAAACGTCGTTGGCTACCTTCCTATCGAGCCACTCCCCACTGTGGACAACAGAGACTCTGACATCTTCCCGCCTTCTTCGACTACTCGCGCACCAGACACCACGACCTCCCTACTACACTTCGCCGAGCACTCCCTGCTATTGCATCTGTATGAAAAGGCCCTAGTAGGCTTCATATACTCAGATGCCTACCATCGCGTCTAGAAATGTCAACCAGTCGCCGTCAGCTACTGAGACGACATATCCGAGGCGAACGGCATCATTGGCACTGGATCAGGCACGAAAACCAGCCAAACTTGCCACCATTGCGAATTTCCTGTAAATCCCCTCACTTCCTACGGATCATTCATGCCGCGCGCAACGCCATCTACCATCCTTCTTGGCAGAAAAGCGACCGACCTCGAAGCCGGCACCGCTGTTCATGCATTGCTCAGCAAGCCGGCTTAGGCACGAGCTGCCACCGTACAGACGCCCCAAACCCCCGTCACCTCCTCCCTACGGCGGTCGCCATCCTTTCAGGAAACATGCGCCTTGCTTCCATCCAATTCTCATCCCGGCAAGCACTCCATTTTCGGTTTCAAACCGCCGCACAACTTCCGCCTTCGCATGTCGAGGCTAATGAAGACCTTGATATTTCTTATGCTCGACTCCGCCGTCCTATACACAGCGAAGGCTTTCGCCGGCAACATTCGGAAACGGTTCAGAACCATTCGCACAGCTCTCCTCTGTGGAGGCAGCAAGGTCCTTGCCGCCATTCAGCGGGACTTCTACGTTCCCGGCCTACACATTGACTTCTCCGCCTCCGAAAAAGGCAGTCGATCGAACGGACTCTACACAACTGAAGGAGTTCGTGGCATGCCGGAGGCCAAACACCACAGGTCCGTTGGCATGGTATTTTCGATTATCTCAGGAATCATAGACCGTCGCTATGATGAAGCTGACTCCGCGCCCCTCGCATCTATTCGCGCTCAGTACTCAGACAATGTAATACTCAGCTCGAGACTGGGACTAAAGAAGCACTGAAGCATTGCCAAGGTTCACAACCTCGAAAACCGTGTCGATAAGTTTAAAGCCACCATAGTCTACATCTTTGGGGACCACCACCCGACAAGGCTAAAAACCGTGAGGTTTCATCTCCTCACCTACCTTGTAGATGATATCTGCAGCTTTGGGGGTCTACAATATCTATGTACCGGTCTTCATGAACTCTCTCACACTAGATTCAAGGAAGAGTACCGCCTTAACTCGAAGAGAATAGAGACAAACATCGGCCAAACCGTGCACCGAATCCATTACTCCGAAGAATTTGCTGCCACTCGACGGCCCCTCGGCTGCGTTTCCTAATCCTATCGCGTCACAGCCCCGCAAAGGAATCGAAACAATATGCACGGGGCGCATCTTCTCAGGGAGGGCTACAAAATGCACCTATGTGAACTCACTCAGTTGAGAACCTTCCCATTCCCGCTTCTCGGAATCGAAGAGGGCTGCCTCACCGCCGCGATGCTCCAATCGGTACGCACAGAAGCTTCCGACATATGCACCGATCTTCTTGTGCAGCTTGGTGTCCAAGGTACCACTCTGCTGCTGGACATTGGCCACGCCGAGCTTCTTCAGCAACAATCGGTCCGCACAAGTGACACTCTCGAACCTACTATCGTTAAAAGCAGCTACGTTCTCGGTGGCTTCTGTCCTTCCGTCAGCGACAATGATCCCAATATGAATGTCATTCGACTCGACTCAACGTGGAAACATGTAATTCAGCGCGTTTCTGCAAATAGCAGCCTCGGCCGGACGGAACGGCAGCAACCCAGCTTCTTGCTCGTGGCCGCTGACGACGAAGAACACAGAGCCACCGTATGGATGGCCCAGGTTCTTTCTCTCGTGTGTATGCATAGCGGTGAATCAATACAACCTACCGAGTATACCTTCGTTCGGGACGTGGATTGTAATCCACCAATCGATGCTGTTGATGACAATCTGCAATGCGGTTGCTTGCGATGATCTCCCAGATAAGAATGTAAAGCGCACAAAAAAATTCCGTCCCTCTCCCAGATATGTAGCGACGACGTCGTCAAACTCCTGCTTCTCCCTAGTTTGGCCTGTGCTAGGCCTTTGATAACATTGAGACAGCTCACCTGGCGCGGTCGAAATTTCACATCCCCCTTCTCCCTCCTCAGCTCTACTTGGTCTACCACCGCATCTATATAAACGGGTTCTACACAGACCGTGGTGCATGGCAAGTCCTACCGGATCCTTGCTCTCTGACCGACATGCCGTTCTCTCCGTACTAAAATTTAACACACGAGAAAACTACAATTTTTATATTGAGCTCACAATATGCAAGTACAGTTGGAATCCTTTTCTCTCTTTTGTCCGTCGACACTTACTCGTCCTCCGCTCCAACAACAGCGCGTAGGGAAAAATCCAGAGTTGTCGCCGGAATCCATGACAGGGCAGAAACGCCATTCCAAATAGCTTACGGTCTTTCGCTTCAGTCTGCACGCGCAACGTTGCTATCGACAACAAGACCAAGGATAATGGAGACTTTATCCAAATACCACGTCTTTCGCACTGCCACATAAAAGTTGTTCTCTGAACCCATCTTCACCACGTTTGTGGCTACTACAAGGGCGCCTGCTCAGAAATCTTCGCCATGCTCTTCGCCAGACCGTTCCGTCTCCTTATTCACCGACTCATACAATGGTCACTCAACTGTAGAACCATACTCAAACATCTCTTCCGGAACAGAGAGGCATAAATCGCTGCAAACTCTGCATAATATCTGCGCGGTTGCCAAGGGCACGTACTTGGGTATTGTCAGGCTGTAATTGCTTTAGCACTGGCCGCCACGACCCCTAGTATGCTGCAGACAGGATACCACTGTTGCCCGACAGACTTCCAGGCGCTCAAATTGCGTGACGGACCCGTACGAGGACGTCCCATCGTGTTGAGGATGGTACCCTCCGAATCCGTAAATGGCGTGTTTCCCCGAAAGAGTTTTCCAAACAGTACGTCACTCTCTTCAAGATCACCCAACCCCTCCAGTACAGGGTAATGGCCGTATGCTGGATCCTTGACCTTGCTGAGTCGCTATCATGAGAATTCTGGAGTCCTTTGCTCCCCTTCTTATCTGATCTGCGTCAGCCTGGCCTCAAGTGTCTGAAATGAGCGCTCCGACCGCTCACTGTCTGCTGCAGACGTGGTGTTTCGCGACATCCAGAAGAGATACCCGGGAAACTGTCACAACTTGGCTCTAGGGTTTCTCATCCGCGTGTTCATCTCGTCAGAGATTGTCTACCTCCTCCTTGCACGTAGATCATAGTTTGCTAAAACAGACTCCTCGCACTGGCGGCGGAATTTGACCTCGACAGACAATGATGATTGGTTCCCGGTGTCGAGACCAGCACGCGCCATTCGGACCAGAGCCGTACCCTCATGGGAGTAGGAAAGCGTATAGTTTTCGTTTCGATTGGCAGGAGCCATCGGTGGAGTCGGCATGACGACCTCCGGGCCGCCCGCGGAAAAATCCCCGGCCACGCATGGCTCGCTGCGACCTGTTTGTCCACGTACTGAAACAAAAGGTGTCGTATGCAGCTCAGCAGTTTCGCGGTGACACCCCTGCTAACTCTGCTTCTCGATGGTCTTGGCAACACCAATGTACTTGTCCGCCACTTGTGTCATACTCGTGCGACTCTGACGACGCCCAGGTCCAGCACGCTGTGTGGCGTACTGTGCGGCACTAGAAAGCCCACGAGCCACGCATAGGCTCTCGTTCTCCTGCTTGACTTCTTTGAGTTCCGCTTGTAGTCGCAGGAACCCGGAAATCATTGTCTTGCTCGTCATTCGCACCTCAACAACCGCATGATCTCCCTGACATAGCTTGCACTTGCCGTCGTTGCCCGTTGTCCTGAGACCGACACCTTATCGCTCCTGCACCCTGACCCTATTCGTCTGCTCGGCAAGCGTCGTTTGTAGCCCTTCCATGTGGTCACGTGAGATCGATTGCGAGGGAGCTACAGCGGAAGTCTCAACTTTCATCCGAGACGGCGTGGGCGGAGGTGGAGACCAAGAGAGTCTCATTCCGGATGCACGAGGAGGGCGCAGGTTCGCACGATGAGTTTTCCCTGCTACGCGGGGAATGTGAGACCGCACAGGCGCGGCAATGCCGGGCGTGTGGACGCGCGGAGCGGACGCACTTTCGGCCCGGACGGTGAAGCTGGATGTGCTCGAGCTGCAATCAGGTGAAGTAGACGAACGACAAGCTGGCGTATGGTTGGCAGCACGCCCTGCTGGAACTGCGGGTGTTACAGCAGCAGCGTCAGTTGTCAGAACAGGAGCAATGTTGGCTTGTTCACCTTCTGGCTCAAACAGAGACGGCCCTGACGTTTTCCGGGGCTACACAACCCCCTCTCACCTGCCTGCCGGGTGCCACTGAGTTGCATCAACCTCGTGCGCAGGTATAGTCACAGCGACAGGCGCAGCCGAGGCAACGTGCTCTCCCTCACGCTGCCCGTAGGTGCTCGTGCGAGGTCGTTGCAGCGGAACATCCCTTCTCCTCCTTCCGGCCGGCGGAGACGTCGAAGTAGAGCTGCGCCACAGGTACAACTGGACAGACGTAGGCTCTACGAGAGTAACAATATCGGAAGCTACGTCGCAGTTGTTTTGAACCGAGGAGTACAAGTGCCAGATAGCAACTAGCGCTTGGATTTGGACCCTTGTACAGTCATACACACGGGGAGAGTCCCTGCCGAAGTTTGAAGTACCATAAGCGTCAACAGCAGGACTGGAATCACGGACTGAGCGTCTACAAATGGGCACTCTAGAAAGTAACGAAAACGTGGACTTCGGTGGTGTTACTAATGACAGGGGCTGAGATCTGCACATGCGAGAATAAAGTGGCAGAAGGAGGTTGTTCTTCAGATTCAATTGCGCACATCCATCTATTCCTGTGTCTTGACACGTGGAGGTGTCAGTCCCTGTCACTAGTGATAACCCCCAGCTCCCTGCATGGTACACTTACTTGGTCGGGTTTCGTAAAGCGGGCTCCACTGCTCATAACTGCTGTTACGGAACAGAAATGTGAGCCTTTCTTAGAATGTGGCGTCCCTGTCCGCTATCCAATCTATCTGCGATACGGATGGCATACACTTACTCCCACAGCAGGACATCTGACGCCCTCGTCACACTGATATATCGACGCGGTCCCTGTTGCTTTCCTTGCTTTGTCCTTGTCTCTCCTCCCTGTCCGTCTGTCCGGGTGGTTTTCTTTGCCTCGCTTGAAACGCTCTGCTCCTCCCCCTTTGCATCCCCATCTTGCCTGGGAGTTTTTCTCCCTGTCGTTCCTCACCGCACTGTAACCATGCCAGGGACAGATGTCAGCCGGCCCAAGACAGGAGGCGTGTGCTTGCCTACGCGCATAACAATTCTCTCGTCATCCGAGGTGAAGGCAAAGTTTGACCTCGTGAAGTTCCATATGTCGGCCTTCCTGCGTTTTGTAATCGCAACAGACGGCGAAGCATTAGTGGAAATCAAGGAAGTCGCCGCAGTGATGGGCAAGTAGCGAAAACCTGGCCGCGACTTTCGTCCTTCTATCGAGACCGACAACTTGGTCTCTCGCAAGCTTGCCGGCCACCAGATGAAGCAGATCGTGCGCGCAGTGCAGTCAGTCGTGTTGCTGGCTTGAAAAGACAAGACGATTGGGGAGATCGCGGATGTGGCCTCGAGGGAGAAGAAGTATGAGGTGTCCGTTATTGTTATCACCCAGTTCGTTCCCTTCAAAGTTAGCGGGTTTCAGAACTAGTTCTGGCGGGAACCTTTCCTGTTGGCGGCCCCAGAACCTTCGAGTTTCTGATGTTCTTCGACGCGATCAACGTATGCCAGTCGGGGAGCAGCAGTACACGAGTATTCATTTGGACGAAGATAAATCGAACTGGAAATAGTCTAGCGTTTGCTGTGGGGCTGCTAACTCCGGAGCTGACGAAGCTTCAGAAGGCAGTGGGGGTCTCGGACTGCAAGGCGCCAGTTGGACTCTACCTTCTCTTTCTCCCGCTTCTTCAAAACGTTGTGGCTTTGGAGTCACGAGCTGACGGCTCTACGCCCATCGCACAGGATACCAATCTGCCAAAGACTTGGGTCGTAAGTGCGGAGGAGAGGACGAGCAGTACAGGAGCGTAGTGACGAAGTGAGGAGAATGGTGCGGGAATGCGGGCGGCTACCAGCCTTTTCCTGTCGAGCTTGCGAGTCACCATTATAAATGAAACTTTCCACTATGTCAAGCTTGGCAGCAATGGAGCGTGTCTGAACCGCGTCGTGTCGCGCGATGACCGCTTGCCAAGACTCTTTCCGGGCTCAAACGGAAATGCTCGGGAGGCCTCGGGGCTCCAGCGTGAACCGCCTGAAGATGACGGTTCCTATCCAGAGGTTATCGAGGTGAACTGGGAGCTATCGGATGCCGCTTTGGAAGACATAAGACCGCGACTTCGTCGGTGGATGACACTGTCAACCACGAGGCCCATTGTCGGGCTGTGCACGCAGCCTACTTGTTCTTTGTCGTCGCGGCTGAAAGGGGAGATGGAGGTGGACGTGCAGAGTAGCTACAACGGAGTGTGGGATGCCGTGGGACGCAGTCTTACGGTTCAAGCCAAAGACGCTTCCCGGGTCACTTTCATCCCATTGGTGCCAGAGCCGAAAGGCCCCCTTCGTGAAGCACCGGATCCAGCCAACTGCTTTAGCCCGCCTTCAACGCCGGAGGAGGTTTTGGAAGAGTCACCCCCCGCGGAGAATCCATCAGCCGTTCTTCTCGCGGAGTTCCTCGGCGTCACGAAGCCGGACTGCAGTACTGAAAGCTGCACTTTACACGAACTTCTCCTTCGTCACTCTAACGCCCAAGGTGAGTGTCTGGAAAGTAACGTCCAGCTGCCGTTGACGGACCCTCCGTTCGGCACCAGGAGCGAGCCTGGTGCGGAAAACTCTACTGATCATATCTTCACCCAGAAGGACATGGACGCCTCCATCCCAATATTCGACGCAGTGCTGGCTAATGTTGGCCAGGGAATCATGTTCTGTAATAGTCTAGAAATCGGCATTTGGCTTCCACGCCTCGAGCGTTACGGCTGAGACGTATACGACGAGGTGAGTGACCGGACTAGTGCGTTGAAAGTGAGGCGGCGAAAGGGCTTCATGTTTAACGTTGAGGACCGGCTGATGGTGCACGTCCGACCTCGAGGGCACTAGACGCAAAACCAGCGTACAAATGGGTGTGGCCACGCCTCAGTCACGCAATGGACTGTTCACTTCTCGCGGAGGATCGTGCCGGTTGAAATGAAGCTCGCCCGGGTATGCTCCCAAACCAGCGGGTATCTGCAGACTTCGCACGCTGCCCGGATGAGCTGTATGGACGGAGTACAGCGGTAGGAGCTCGGAGAGGCGGTGAGAAGAGCTCACGAGGGGATTGGGATGGCCATGCTTCGACCTAAACAGAACAGCCTCGAAGACATGAGCGAGCTAGTGATGCAGTTTTCGACAGCGGGGGACCTTGCGGTGGATTTGTTGAGTGGCACTTGTGCGACTGGAAAAGTACGTCTAGGGCTTTCAAGACATCGGCATTTTGTGGCCTGCTACGAGCATGACGACTACGTTAGTGCCGCTCTAGCAAGCTTGCCTATTGCTTTTTGCGAAAGCGCTGTAAGCACCGCGTGCGACATTGGTCGCTCTTTGCGTGCTCTGGAGCTTGCCACAAGATAGCCGGCCGGCGTGAAACGGAATGTGTCTGCCAAGAGGGGGAGTAATCGCGCGGATGCTCCCGCCGGGTGTCCACGGGATCAATGTCTACCGGACGTCAAGGTCCGGTGTATCGCGAACTCTGCAGGGGATCCCCTGCTTTCTCTGCGCTATTCACGGGTGGCAGTGGAAAATTGGCCGGCAAAGTACCACTCCCTCCTGGACACGCAGCACTTGCTACCATTACGGGCCGATGAAGCGATGGCGAGGTGTCTGGTGGTCCCTCCGCTGGCGGTGAAGTACGAGGTCGTGGGACTAAGGATGCTTGCGGACGGGCTCTTCTCGAGAAGACAGACGATTCTCCCCTGCTATGGGACGCTCTTATGTTTAGACTTGCGTGAGGGCACGGGGGAGAAGACTGAGATTTACGGAGGTGAAATTTTGGGGGTAGACGAAGAACGTTTCAACCAGTTACGCCCTGTCTTGGAAAGACGAGCGGAGTCCTGTGGTGGTGCTGGGAAGAACACCTACATTATGCCGGCACCATTTTTTCTGCCTGCATTTGTGAATGACGCCTCGTACTTGCCTAGGGATCAGGAGGACCGAAATAGAGGTACTTCTAGAGCACGAGACACAAACTTGGTATTTAACGAGGCCTGAGAAAAACTATCGCCAATACCTCTATGTTCACTGAACCCCGTTATGACCAGTGAGATTCGTGAGATTCTGAATGGCCAGGAGCCGGTCACAAACTACCGGGATAAGTTGAGCTTCCAAGGAGGTGGTAGGAACGACCAAGCTAGCGTGGAGGTGAACCAACATAAACACGACATGCTAGTTTGAGCCCCGGTTCTAGGGGACCAAGACACCATACGGGGGCTGGCTAACACTTGGGCTCAGTGGCAGGAAAGCTCGCCCAGAAAAGTGGGCCATCTTCGCGCCGCTACAGCAAGAAAAAGAGGTTTGAGAAATAACGACAATTTAGATTTCGAGGGTGTGATTATTGACAGGGCCTGAGATTTACACATGTGGAAACACATGAGCAGACGGAGGTGTGAAATTCATATGAAAATTAATATGCTTCTGTCCATGTATTTTCACAGGTGCAGATCTTTGCGCGGGTCGGTAGTGACACCTCGTCGATCGTAAAAGCTTTATACTTTTGAACCCCACGTAATGCATGTTTCGAACGAATCTCTGAAAATGACTCGAGGTTCAGTTTGTTTTTATGCTGCTTGTGATACTTGTAAGATCTGTACAGGACAAGACTTTTGTACCTCCCGTTCTGCACGTGTCAAGTACAGCACGGCTACGGCAAGGGCGGGCGGAAGTCTCGCCGTCTGTACTCTCCACGTGCTGCTTTGCATACGTAGGCTTACAGCGTTGGAAGACAGCTGTTGCGTATGAAAGGATCCCGACGTGACTGTAGGCCTCAGTCTTGCGCTGCAATTGGCAACACATCGCCGCAAATCACGCGGTGTCGAATGTATGAGTTCGTGCGCGCATTCTTAACCAGTGATGATTGAATTCACAAAAAATGCTCTCTTACACGAGCGCAACGCCAGGGACAGAAACACTATGCTTCAGCTCCGCGATACAGTTACACGTGTTATGTTCAGCACGCACTAAACTGGGGCCGTCCAGTAGCACTCGTGTAATTCGCCACACCTTACGCAGATTACAAGTTAGTCCATGTTTGCCTTCCCTTCTCCTGAAAATATTGTCTGAGAAATCAGCGTCGAGTTTTATCGCTCATCTCTTCCCGTACAACGTAGGCAAGATTCTGGGGCAGACAGTGTAGGCCAACATTACCAAGCGTAATTCTCAGTCTCCTATACGCGTGGATGGCGCATATTGCGCGTAGTGACTGTCAGCCCAGTGGCGCGAAATTCTCCGGAAGGCACTTTAGAGTATGAAGGGTCCAAGGTAAGCTTATCCACGTAAGGCGGGCTTAAGGCCATCATGCGACATTAAGGTATGTAAGATGAGATGCGGAACTGCAGTGGACCGCACAATTTGATGTGCGCGCCGGATATCTCGCAAGGAAATGAACAGCAAGTTGTGGATGCCGACGTTCACTGGACGCGGCGGTCCAAAATATTATTTTTCGAAGTCAGCATCCACGCGAAGTACCGCTGTACTACACGAACTCCACGTTTTGAGATGCCAAGGAAGTCAGCATTCCATGACATTCTAGAATGTGCAGTAGTGGAGACGCGATCACTACGCTCCTGCTGCCGGTGGAAGTCCATACCAATTTCCGGAAACACAGGAGTCACAGTATGCGTCGAACCTAAATCAAGCACTAGTCGACGTGGAAGAAGTATTTAACATCTGCAGCTCGTAGGATCCGAAAGTAAGTGACTGTTATGATTGGTTGCGCGTCACGAATAGGGGAGCTGACGCTTCTCTACGTGACAATCCGTGCGGAGATGGGCATTTTTTCCCAGATTCAAGTTTCGTTATCCACACGCCTATGTGTTAGCAAATGGACAGACCACTGTCCTTGTCAGTAGCGGTACACGACCTATCTTCGAATCTTCCACGCTTTTGTTGCCAGCCAAAACTTACGCTTATAACTCTTTTTTGACGAAGCGTCTCGCTTCACTTTGTTTCCAACCTTCTTGTGACACTTGCCAATTTTTTCACTGTGTTCTCACATGCGTAGGTGTCACGAAAACGGGACGTAGGAATCCACCCGTCTGCAAATACAGGGGAATATGCATATGCGTAGTGAAATATGAAAAATAGTATCAATCTGGTGATGTATTTTCGGATGGAGAAAATGAAACCTCCGGATATTCATGATACAAAATCCATCGTAAAAGCTAAATATTTTTGCCCGCCGAGAGACAGGAATGTGGAACCTCTCGTCGACGCGGACTGGCGATTCATTTTACTTCTATATCTCGTGTGATACGTATAAGACCCGATTAGCACCCGCAAGGTTCGTTTCGAGTCCTAGAGTGGTCATTTGTAGGATGGCGAGAGCGAAGGCTGAGTATAGTGCGCGTGAATGTTCGTTACTACCGCTTGTCAGGATAAATGGGTGGGCAGCATACGAAGAAAACATTTCCGTTTGACACGATGCAGACTTGGGCGAAAACAGCCCCACCAATCCCGACGGACGTGTGGTGGTACAGTAAGTCAGTTTCAGAGGCATTCGTCCCGACTCGGACGATCTCGAGAACTAGACTGCCCGCCCACCGAGGGGTGAAGAAGATCGGGAAGCCATTCGACGATGTCAATGAAAAGCGGGCACTGAGGCAATCTCATTCACTTCCTGCCAATGCGAGAAAGAGTTTCGGCGAACAAACGACGCTACAGGGGCTGGGAGAGGCTTGTTCTCGGACATGAGAATAACGTTCAACAACGATGAGCGATGTCAACGCTGCTATAGCAGAAAACAGAGGCTTGAAAGTTAGCAAAACTTCAGGCCAGGAGGGCTCGACTAGTGACAGGGGCTGAGATCCGCTAGTGTGAAACCCTACGGGCATGGAATGTGCGAATCTAAGCCCGCGAAATAGCAATCATTTGCTCATGTATGTACATTTGAGCAGATCCTAGACTCTGTCATGGGCTCGACCCTTCCGGATCGAAAATCTACTTACTGTTTGGACCCACGGAACACTCTTTTACGACATCTCCTTCACGTAGACACACACCTCTACTACTTTCCGCGCTTCGTTCCAGACCTGTTAAACTTATTCAAGACCATGAACCTACACCTGCCGCCCCATGGGGGTCACTCATGGCAAGGCTGCAGTAAAGCTGCATCGAGATGTTCGCATTTTTTTCCTTATACCTCTATAAGGGCACGTGCTCGTACTTCGCGGAAAGAACTTTGCTTCTTTTGAGACGATGCCAACTCGAGTGCAGGGCTCAGTCTTACCCTGCAAAACCAAAAGACCTTGTCGCGAACCACGTCCTGTGAGGTGTATTTATGCGTGCCACCATTGTTAATCAATGACAGCATTGTGTAAACATTAGGTACTACTCTGGCGAAGTTATGTGAACGGCAAAAATACTGATTCTTAGCCTCTTGATACATTTACACGTCTCAGTTCTGGTACGCACTAAGGTCATGCCGTCTACAAGCACTCAAACAGTCTGCCACCTCCTAGGCGGGTTAGAAGACAGTGCCGGTTTGCTTTCCAGTATGGATATGATACTCTTCCAGAAGTCAATATGTAGTCTTATACTTTATGTTTCCCCGACTGGCGCCAGAATACTTCTGGGTGAGCCAGTATCTGTCGACATCACCGAGTTTAACTGTCGGACATCTAGCGCCGCAGATGGCGCGAAAGGCGCTTCTCAATCTAGAGTCCAGTCGTGATGAGTGTGCCGGAAAAGGACTTCGACCGCAGACGGTGCAAGGACATCTTATGTACGTGAGGCAAAGTACACTTCATTGTGCGCCACTCAGGTATGTGAGGGGAGGAACAAAGTCGCAGCCACCTGCACAATTCGTAGGATGAGCTGGATATTTTAGTAAGAGGTGCAGTCTCATCGGTCAGTGCGAACATTCACTAGAGGCAGCAGTTCGAAATGTGTTTTTCTCAGAAATTCGGTTCCATGCGCGAAACTGCCGTCCCGCCGAAAGTCAGAGTCTCGGAATGCGACGGAACTCAGCCTTTTGTAGTATTCCCAACAATGCAGTTCCAGTCGAAGCTGTAGTCCGCATCTGCCCGTGGCGGGCGCCTGGATCCAACTTTCGATTTCTAGACGATACCTCAGTTCTTTGCGGAGACGGTATTCCACCAATCCGTGCCGACGAATGTAAGCTGTAATGCTGCTGCCTATTGTGGTCTAAGGACGAGAATAAGCTGTAGCGCTAAACCTGCCACACTACCTGAAATAGAGAGAGGAGGAACCCACGATCGTGCTGGTCTCTGGTGCAATCTGTCCACGGCCACTCCTCTCGTATGAACGGCTCCCGCAGTGCTATCAAAACTCTATCTTTGCCCTTTGAGCCCTCAGCTCCCCAGGCTCTACTGCCGCTCGTAAATGATGAAATTCTACAAAGAGTCTGGTGCAGGGCGCGACCTACCGCAACCATCCCTTCGTACGGGCATGCCGTCCTCATCGCAGTAGTCATAAAGTTCATGAAACTATAATTTGTATGCGGAGCCGCCAACGTGAAATCACAATCTGCTACAATTCTTCCTTTCCGCGCGCAGATCGTCATGCGTCGTGTGCTTGGGAAAGAACGTGCAGAGAACCATGCAGAGTCATGGCCGAAATTATTGTCAGACCAGACATGTTACTGCAAACTTCATATAATTCCGCGCTTAAGCGTCGACGCGTAGGATAATAATGAGTAATACACCCGTGCCCAGCGCCGATGTTTTGTGGGCACGAAGTTTTTCTTTCCAAAACACAACAGCTGTTCTCTGGGGTTACCTTCACAGTGGTTGTGACTACGCGAGCGGTGCGTGGTATTGAACAACCTCTATCTTATTGCCGAGACCGTTCCCTCGGCCTATTTTCTGACTCACTGGATGTCTCCTCAACGGCAAAACCGTACCGAAGTGTCTATTGGGAAAGAATGTGTCATAAAACGCTGCTGAACGTTGCTGGTACCAGGGTGGTTCCCAGCTGGGGGCACCTGGAAAATGTCAGAGTGTGGGTTTATTGGCGCTCGTCCTGATGCCTTTCCACGTGTAACAGACAAATGATAATAGCCCCCAGGCAGCCTGTGCGGCGCCTAAGGTGCACAATGTGCCACCATGTGGACAGAACTTCCATTTCACAATAGTAGCGGCAAAATTCGTAAAGAACCTGTGTCACTAAAGCGTGGCCAATCAATATATCACTTTTTTGAGCAGTACAGACGTCATCTCACACGACTTAACAACTGACTGCCAGTGTTTCGGTATTACTAAATGGGATCATGAGTATTATAGAGTCCTTTCCTCTCTCTCCGAGCTTGACACCGTAACCTCCGCTTGAAAAGCCTGGGGAAAGCGATCAATTTTGTCCGTGTAACATGAAAACACCGTCACTCGCGCCACTGGAAGTAATTACCTACGGCACTGCGACAGCATCTCCGAACCAGTTCTCGTTCACACGTTTATCACTTCGCAGATTTTGCGAGTGATAAGCGCATGTAGAAGAGGGGCTGTTGAGGTGATCTTCTTGCTCTAGTAACGGGATTCTGTGCCGAAAAGACAGCGGTGACTGGTTCCCAATGTTAACCTTCATACGAAACTCGTCGCCCAGAGCTTGAATCTCATTGCAGTAAGAAGGTGGGTAGTACCATATATGGTCAGGAAGCATCAAGTGCAGAGCTGGCAAGACGCTATCCCCGCAGTGCACGAAAAAGCATCCGTCGCGTCCATTTCTTTCTGCTTTCCGTCCTGTTCCGAACTGAAATATGACTTCTGTTGTCCAGGTTAGTACTTTCGGGTTGGCAGCATCGTCGAATTTGCTTTCTCACGGGGCCGGTGACACTGACCCAAGTTGTCCCAACTTATGTTACCCGCTTGCGAGTCCCCCAATGTCCGGCTGGAGCACACAGTATAGTCTACCGGGGGCCACCAGATCTGCGACAGGGGACGCGTAGACTGTCGCTCATTTGCTAGACATCCTTGCATTCGGTTTGTAGTCGGATGGATTCCTAAAGCGCTCCCGGAGTCTTCTTGCGTACGTCGAGATGCTCTTTAGTAGCTGGCCGAACTCCGTCTCCTGTCTTCAACCATCTATTGAAAGCAGCGATTCGTTGCTTCTGCTTGCTGACCTTGTACATCCGCTTGGAAAGTCTTGCTTGAAGCTCATCGGTCTATTCACTCCATACAGTTTGTGGATGAGATAGGCAGGAAGGGTTAGCTCTGCTTCGGAAAGGCGAGGAAAGGCGAGCACAGCCCACGAATCCCACTTCTGATGTACTGTGAAGGCATAATGCTCGACGTGGAGCCTGCTCTAATTCAAGACATCCGCGGATCCGGACAGGAGAGTCGATCGTTGGTATGTCGAGGCGCAGCACGGACATACTTGTAGTTAGCCCACAGATAGTAGCTGAGCTTGATCTGCGCTCTGGAAGCACGAAGAATGGTCAAATAGGCGCATGGTTCGTAGTATGCCTTGGTGTGACGATCAGTGTCATAGCCGGGACGTGCCGCGGCACGACGGTGGCACGATCACCTTCATCGTTTTTCGGACCCAGATCCGACGGCCCCGGCATCGTACAGGGCTGCGCAGCCTGTCCCCATATGCCTGCCTCGGGTTGCTGAGTCGCACCGACGGGACTCTCAGCTCCGGGCACAGTATGAGCAGGAGCTAGTACGATACCGTCTTCCTCCCGCCGCGTGTGGGTGCACTTGGGAGACCATGGCTCCATGGCAGTCCTCTTTTTGCCTTCTGGCCTCCAGAGTCATAAGTATGACTCCGGTGGCTGAAAAGTACAGGGCAAAGCGAGGCTAGGTGGGAAGCAGAAGTCACAGATCCATGTGGGGGTCCTCATGAGTTGGGCAGTAGTACTTCTGTCTGGGACGGGTCCCCGCCGTGTTTGAAAGTCACGGAGACCCTGACAATGACTGCAGACGTTAGAAGAATCATTATGGGCGTAGACTGGAATAGAAAAATTGCCTGAGGGCCTCCAAACGGGCAGTACGGAAAGAAACAAATGCTGAGCGTCGGTGACAATCACTAATGATACAGGTGAGAGTCTGCTCATGTCCGTACACATGAGTCGATGGGGGTGCGGATTTCAACTCAAAACAGAGCAAAGTGCCCAGTTGTGTGCGTATAGTAAGACTACAAACGCGATGATTGGTGATACGCTCCGGCCATAGACTTGCATTCATTTTCCTTCCTTCCTTCTTCTGCAACGGCACCCCCAAACTCGCCCATTTCCTCCAGCGATCATTCTTTGCACTGAGGAAGGGTCTTTCCAAGCGATTATGACCCGGCTTGCGCCATGAGCCTGGCTCTTGCACCGCCTTGAAGTGTTCAAGAGAGCTTTACTACACGCTATTAAGTAGAATTCTACCGCCTACTTTGACACCGACCTTATTTTATTAGTTCGTGAGCATCTCCTCTCTGTTCAGAACCTAAGAGTTCTTACAAATTCCAACGGTGTCACTTCATCTCGGACCTTTCTACGACTAGTGCTCTCGACCCTTATGAGCCTACAAGTTCGCCTCTCACGGTTGAAATATGCAGCTAGTTCTCTCTGTTCTACCCGAAGGCAAGTACTCAGTATTGTTGGCAAAGTCATTCCTACAAGTTGGTGCCAACCCATTGTCGACAGTACCTGTCGGACCTCGGCGGGTCTCGGATCGCTCTTCCCCGAGAAATGCCACCTGGTTGATTCGTTCTTTTTGTATCCTAAAACGTCCACCTTTCAAAATCTTCGTGTCCTTCATGCAAGCTGACACAAGGATGTGTAAAATGGCCTGTCATGAAAGGCGAGAATTTCCAGATGTTTTTCGACAATCCAGTCCGCAGCCATGACGAGTCCGGCACGTTCATATATCACCGTTGACGAATGGACTCTCACGCAGCCCATCACCAATTCTACTGCCTTTATAGTTTACGCGGCTTACGTTTGGACGAATACATCGGATTTGGCAGGCCATTTCTATCCCAATGCGAGTGAATGTGGGAGAGTAATCATGCTGTCCCGGGTGTGTTTTGCATTACACCGGATGAAGTGGTCAAGCACACTATCTTACCGTCAAGACCCAAATGGCGCATGAACAGGATCCCTCCTATCTTCTGCGGATACGTGTCGTGTCCCATCGGTCATGAACCTCGTAGCAAGCTTCAGAAAAATCGCGGCTGGCCATCATTGTCACATGCGGTGCTCACAATGCTTTCGCCAGAACGCCTCACCAAGCCGGGTGAGCTCGACTGACGCAGCAGTCATCTTCGTGGCACTCCTCTAATCGAGATGTTTCGGATTCGCTATGCAGGCTCATGCAGTTACGCAAGGTCCTTCCAGTGGGCGAGGTAGAGGGTCCCTTGGGGTAGAGTACTGCAACAGGAGCTCGGTCTCGTGCTTTACGTTTTTCTGATCAGGTTGAAGCATGTTCAAAGTGCTCCCTTTAGAGACTCTCCAGAGCGCCTCTCTGTTCTCAAATCGCACGACTCTGCCAGTATGATTCGGTCATGCTGCATGCGAAGACTAGGAAAACCTTTTGCTTCGGTAGCATATGCTGCCAATCTGCTGGTCCGGCCGAACATTCAGCCGGTAGAACTGATTAGCTGTTTGTGTTCAGTAGTTATGGCCGTATATGTTTCTGCCGGAGGTTTGCGTTTGATAACGTCCTCCTCGCACATGCACCATTGGCTGGTCCCCGAAGTTCAAACCAGGTTTACTTTCCACAGATACTCTGGGCCACTGCTCATATTCGTTCAGTCGCCCTGTATTTCTCTGCAATGGTTCTTCAGGCGAAAATCTCACATGCCGAACATAAGAGCAGTACTGAAAATGATGCTGTAGCCTGGTTTAGCGTGGAGCACGTCGAAACATTAGTATAGTGGCTTCCATGGCGTATCGACCGTAGAACAAATCGGAAAATCTGCCCGCACCCTGCTTGCTTCTAGTCCTCAACGAGGAGGACGTGAACAGCAGCCATGTACTACCGCCCAGGCACGCATCATATTCAATGGTGTGGTGTGTGCCCCGGTAATGAGAAATACAGCAGTATCCGCAACTGTGTGACTTCCCCACTCCGTACAACTTCGCAACAAGAACGGTCGAAGACACTACGCATATGTGCGACTACTTTGACTCTCCACCTGGCGATGGCGGAGGGAGTGTGCGATTTAGCGCTGCCAATCATGACGATCATCGTTCGGCCGAGGCACGAACAGGTCGATAATGGGCTCGAACTTCTCGAACGTTTGTGCCCGGCTGCCAGATTCCACAAAGTGTTCCCCTTCGTTCGTCTATTTTTCTAAGAACGGATGTGAATATCCGCCAGGTTCCGCATGAAGGTTGGCAATACCTTTGGTTCAGTGAACTTCGTGCGGTTCTAGTGGAGTATTACGAGGCCCACGGGGTCACCCCATACATCTTCAGGTGTAGTATAACTACACTCGGGCTTCCAACCGAGCGGATGAGCAGGTGCAGTACTATTCGACTCGGATTCTCACACGGGGAGCGGACAGTTCTACTAGTGCTGTGCCTACAAATTTTTGTGGTGGACGTCCAAGTCCAGCAGTATCGGCTGCAATACTGCGGGCTTTGGGAGATTACAATGCAGTCATGTTGTTGGCGTACTGGAATGAGTGGTTTTCAGTTCCTAGCACACTGCAGTACTGTTGGAATGACGATCACACACGAGGGAGACGGTCTCGGAGGCATGATTTGGGGTCGAAAATAAAATTGTTGCAGACGATAGTGGCCTTTTTAAAGGCCCCCAAGTTACTGTACTTTTCGACAATGTGTGCCAAGTGGAACTTGGCCCGTATTTCTATATAGTATGCAACCAATACTGCAAATGTATTCGCTCACACGCCTATTTACGGTGGGTGATTGGGTCAGGCGTGTACATGTGTCAACATGTCAGTGGTATAGGTACAGCTGTGCCATATACTGTGCTCATAGCACAGTAAGCATGTAATCATGGGCTCGACAGTGTACGCCATGTGCCTGTAATGCCTGGGCGGCACGGCTACGGCACAGTATATGTAAAGTACGGACATCTGTCCCTGAAGAGCATACATGGACCTGCTAACAAGTCATGCTGTGGTTCCGTCGGCAGACGCGAAGTGCTTCAAGCCGTATGATTGCAAACTGATTGTCATGTTTCGTGAGTCAAAGTACATTCAGCCTTACTACGCGAGACTGATTGTTTTGTCGTGTGAGTCGAAGTGGATTCAGCATTACTTCGTGATATTGATTTTATCGTCTCTTGAGTGAAAGTGCATGCAGACTTACTGCTTGGTACTGATACTGTGGTCCTGTCAGTGCAAGTGCATGCAGCCTTACTGTGTGACACTGATTGTTTCCGTCTTGTGAGTCGAGGTGCAATTAGCCTTACTCCGACATACTGATTGTTCTGTCATGTGACTCAAAGTGCATCCAGCTTTACTATGATGTACGGTGTCGGTCGAAGTGCGTTCAGGCTAACACTGAGATTAGTAAGGCTGTGCAATGATGTTGTTTAGGGCGTATACACACGAATGCGGATGTGATAGAGATAGAACGGTTGATCTGAGCATGTGATGCGTCATTTGTACGGGGGATTGTGGAGAGGTGGTGAAGTGAGTAGATCGGTCCGAGTAGCAGTCTTGAGTTGCATATAAGAAGAGTTTCCTGAGCAGCTCAGAGTAAAGATCGGCGACACACAAGTAACCTTCCTTTTGTTCATTGTCGCATCCTTTGCCATTGTTTCTATTTTACGCAGATGACCTAGATATATTACCTACACCTTACACTGCTCAAGATATGGAACCAAATCTGCTGCGCTTCGAGGCTGTTAAAAATGGACAGAGCTTTCCGTGCGAGTGGTGGGCATACGGTCTAGTTTTACTGAATTTACGTAGTACAACATTTGCGCTGCATTTTGACTATAGAGACGGCCGTACTTTACCGTCCACATTCCCCTGTACCATCCCTAGTCGACTGCTCTCTCTCCTGCTATTCCAGCGACTTACATTGTCCACACTTAATTGCACTCCTCATGTCTTTGCACTCTCTCACGATGAAACACACCCTGCCCAGCCTTTTCTCAAGTTTGTGCCACCAGTCCTCGCCATCACCATCAGTTCCTCACATTCTGGTCCTCCAACACCACATACTTCTCGCATTATCTCACACTCTCCATGTCACACTACCCTTCAACGAGGCCTCACCACACGCCCAAGCTCCATTCTAGTATGCGCTGTCGCATTGCCCATCACTCACAATCCCTCACATTATCCACTTCCGATGAATTCCGATCCATCTATCCTACCCAGCAATCCACATCCTGCCACTCTCTAGCCACGTCGCACGTCCTGCCCGACTTTTGTTCCAGTTTGCACAAGCAAGCCCAACAATCTCCCCACTCTCTTCCCCTCTCCACCCCGGATAACCCACGCTCTCTGCATGGCATTGCCCCGCCGATGTCTGACTACTCTTCAGAGATGCCGTGCATGACGCTCCTGATCTCCGTTCCGGATCGCACCATCTCGTCCTTTCATCACTGACACTCCTTCCCTATCTCCGTCTTCAATGAATCACACTGCCTCACCGTGTCGGGATCCAATTATCTCGATACTTTTACGGGACACTCGGCGACTCGCTGCTCCTGCGTTCTAGTTTCCAGTACCATGTTTCACCACCATCCCCACTCCTGGCCTCGCTGAACCTCCGACACCCAATATTCTTTACACTGCAACCTACACTGCATGCCTCGTCCTCTACGAGTCACTCCATGCATCCCGCCCATACTCCGCCCAGATGGGATATTCACATGTGGCCAGGTCATGGTACTGATCTAGGGACACCGTCGCATCACGAGGGAGAAGAACCCATCGCTTGGTAGGTTTTCTCAACATCAGGATTTATGCGCAAAACTGATAAGGTCCGGTTTCACATCTTTGCGGTTTTGATAGAGCTCGCCATGGGTTCATGAATACGATAGTTTCGCGGGGTGTACCTGCAATGTACCGTTGACTGTAGGGCACCTTGGAAAGATTTTAATGCCCAATTTTGTAGTGTCACTACGTTTAGATCCCGAACTCTGGTCCCAACACAAGTTTACGTGTGAGCGATATTCTCGTATTCACTGCGCCTGTATCATAACTTTGCGTGAAATAGCAGGCCCGTCTTCCGTCATGAGCTCCCGCGCTGTGTTATAACCCCGCGAAGGCCTGAGGCCTACGTAAAAACTCACGAGCTGCTCTGTCATCTCGTACTCAGCTAAAGCTAGACGGTGGCGTTGCATGTAGAAACATTTACAGCTCGATACTCTCTCGCTCCTCCCGCCAGCTCCTCTATTGGCAGCAGTTTCTGTTGATACGTTGAACACGCGTGGTGAGTCTCGGTGTACTCCTTTCCCGAATGTTGGCAATAGCATCACTTCTGAACGCAGAAATCGGCCAGACTGCACTGTGCTTCTTGAAAAGTCTCACCTACGGCAGAAACAACCGGCACGTATGAGGACGAACTCTCTTTGCGTGAGACGGTGGCGTCCATGCTTTCTATGGACAAACTTTCGTGAGCTTGAATACCGCAGCGACCATAAATAGAACCGATCTCCTCATACGATCTATCGCAAGTACTCCCACGAAAGTCGAGAGAACTTTTGACCCGCGACCAGATGGCAGCCATGCTATTGTGCGAAAAGACTCCGACATCTCTCTCGCCCGACTCGAAGATTACGTTCACTCCTCGAAAGAGTGCGGCTACTTCACATTAGTTGTCGCCAATAGGAAGCGTCACTAGCGGCGCTTCTGCGAAAGTTCTGTTTCGGACCACAGCGATACGTCGGTGGCAGCGGCCCACTTCCAGGACTCTGTGTAAATGCTCCAGAGCCGGATACCACAAACTGAGAAAACGTGCTGCTCCTCCTATCCTTGTGATTACCCTCCGTAGAGAGAAAAACATTGCCTTGCGCATCACCAGGGGGCCAGCATGCACCACGAACTGTTTTCATACCTCAAGGAAAACATTATGAACAGTAAGGCAAGGATGACGAGACAATTTGTGACACCCGCACGTTGGGGAATTATTTCCTGGCGGACGCCTCCAGACCTGTACGAATAAAGCGGCCCGGAAACTCAAGATCAGAGCCTTTGCTAGCTAGCGCGTGTGAAACAGGGCAGCTACGACAAGTACTGGTGCCCAAACTAAGCCTGATACATGCTGAAACTTCGTGGTCAAACCATACCGTAGAGCTCGATCCTACTGCATACGTCTTTGGAAAAGCGTTTGCGTGGTTGATTGTGCTCAGAATATCGTATCGTTAGTATTGGACTATGCGCAAACGACTTCATGGGTTTGCCATAACCTACTATAAAACAAAACCTTTCCATTTGCACCAAACTGCAGACGCGTACAAATGCCTTGTCATCGTCAAATACTGAAAAGATCTCTTTCTAAGATTTACGACCAACCCTCCGGACAACGAAGACCTGAACCCGGACCCAAATACTAATGCCACTGTTGTTATCGCTATACTGCGAATATCCGTGGGGAGAAAAGTGTTTCAGAATTATTGGGGTGATCAGACCGTGTAGGACTCACACGAAACGTGCAAACATATCGGAGGGCGAGTGAGTGGCATAGAAAAATTGCAGATGCATATGTTTTGGAATTCCGACCTGAGTACTTGTAGGGTTCTGTCTAGTGGAGTTGATGACAGCCGGAGCAGTCTCCGAATGTGAAGAGGGCTCGGAGGATGGCTTGACTTGGAATAGAAGCGTCCATTTCCCCATGTAATTTTCCGTAAGCAGATAGCTGCACGTCGTATTAAGGAGGCCGAACCCAACTTCGAGACTAAATATAATGTTTACTGGTTTCGGACGAAGAGTACATGTGAAGTGAACCGTGACAGCACGTCCGAGAAAACCTAAGAACTTGATTTTCACAGAACTCGGCAGGAAGCACGTTTCTTCGATATTTGTGGGGTATCACTGAGTGCAATGATACTGATATACACATATCAAATTTCAGGAGGGAATGGGGGATTTTGCGCGGATTCAATTTTAACCTTCAATCTACTGATGAGTTTTCACATGAATAGGCCATGGAATTCGTTAGTAGTGTCAGCCAGTCCACCGTACAAATTACGTAATTTTTGCGCAAACGATAAGAACCGCTACAATTTCTCTTTGATGCCGACCAGCGCTTCCCTCTGCTACTATGCTTCGTATCGAGCCTTTAGGACCAGGCAAATGTTTTTGAGACGGGCTAGGTAGAAAGAATGACAAGGGTTTAAATGTTCGTACGTCACAGTACGTCAGGAGATGGATGTTGTATTCACCTTAAAATGCGCCCTTTATTTGTGTATGTATTTGCACGTTTTTATTCCATGAACCCTTACAACGGTGGCACCCCACCCATCTAGAAAATCCCATCTTTTTCCACTCGAGAAAAAGTACCTCGGTGCTCCCCTTTTCACGTCGATTAACGAGTCACTTTATTTCTACGCTTCGTATGATACTTGTAAAACCTGTCGAGCGCAAGGAGTGTGGACCTACCATCCTAGGGGTACCTCTTCTAGCATAACGATCGCACGGGATGAGTGAACCGTTGGCGCTTGTTCTCTCAGTGCAATTCTAAAGACAGGGGGCCGCACGGCGTTGGAAGGAAGTCGTCCCAAATTGAACGATGCTCACTCGACTGCAGGCCTCAGTCGCAGGCAGGAACTGGCGAGAAATCGCCGTGAACTTTACAGGACTCCACGAACAAATGCGTACGAGCATTAGTGGTGAGTGTAACTATGAAGCATGAAGCAGGTTCTGCACCGGAATTGTGATGAGCGGGACAAGGATACTACGTTTGAGCCTCAGACAAGACTCGAACGTCTCAATTCTTGGAACATGCTACAGTGACGCCGTGCACTCGCATCGTTCCAGTACTCTTCTTCTCACGCGGAGTACAGCGTGGTCCTTTTTGGGATTCGTTTTTCGTTACAGGAATCTGTGGGAAGGCAGCGCAAAGTGACACTTCAACTGCTCCAGTGTTTCGTCAGCATATTTCTCGGTATGGCACCAGAACTGAACCACATCGCGCATAAATCTCTGTTCTCTTGAGCTGCATATGGCGTATGACGCACGTAGAGGTTTGCAGCACAGTAGTGCGGAGTCCGTCGAAAGGCAAGTAAGAGTCTCGGCGGCTCATGGTAAGCTTATCCGGATGAGGCCGGCTATTGCTTACGGTGCCGATCGGGGTACGCAAGATGAAATGCGGAACTGCAGTATACTGCACAAGTCGTGGTAAGAGCTAGATGCTTTACTTGCAAACAAACGACGAGTAGTGCTTGCAGTCACTTACGGAACGCGGCAGTTCACAATAGTTTTTGTCTTGGAAGTTGGTGTCGATGCAAAACAATCATATTAAATGAACTCCACATTTTAGAAGACCACAGAACTCGGCCATGCATAGCGCTCCAAAAGGGCAGTACGGGCGGAAGGTTTACCAACCTAATGCAACCAATGGACGTCGGCATCAATTTTCAGATACACACATTGTCGCTACTGCCCAGAGTCATTTCCATCTCCTCTTTCCGCCAGAAGTACATGGATCGGAGAGGCTTGGTGGACGCCCCATCACCGGTCGTGCCACTTGATTGTGTCACTAGCAGACGACGATCCGGTCCTCTCGCTTCCGATTCAGCAACTGACGGCCCGTGGTCCACATGATTAACCTTGCAATTGACACCATCATCGTTGAGCACCTTATGCAGAAGCTCCGAGTCGGCAAGCACTTGTCCCGCTTCCTGAAGCAGTCCCGGTATGAAGATTTACGTGCATGCCACAGAATTCAACGATCATTTGGAAGTGATAGCTTGTAAACCAGACAGTGATAGACTCGTAACTACCTGCATCACAACATTCATCCTGCCGGGTCCGAGTCATGGCGGAGCGCAAGCTTCACTCTACTCGAAAAAAATTATGGCATCTCATACCACTGGGATGTCACTGTGCGAAACCTGCGGAGACGTTAGCACGTGACGTCAAAACCACAACATGCTAACCGGACGAATGATGCACCAGGTACGGTCCGAATAGCGCCTTCGAATCCCAAATCCCCAGTGCCGTCGCCAGCTTCGTGAGCCGCCCGATCTGCAGTCTCACAGCAACTGCAATTCGTCTGCTGGTATGATTTACACACCTCAAAGCAAAGACCAAGGTGCTGCGGCGCATCTTGCGCCGCAAGAGCATGGAACGAAAGACCATCATCACGGCGAGGGCTCTAGGGCGGAACGGAAAAAGTGTCCGGCGGATCTATCTCCAGACTGTCGCCGACCTTCGACAGGATGGTAGTAGCGCCAACGAAGAACAATAACCCGCAGTTGTTGTGCCTCCAAGCCGCACCAACGATCTTCTCAGGTCTTTTGTGTTTTCGCGTTTGCAACATGACTGATAGCGCTGTACGGACTACCTGTCGGAGTTGCTCGGTGCCGAGCTCATTACGGATGGAGCTCTTGCTCTCTACAGTCGAACGAAAGTTGGTAGCACAAGGACGTTGCACAGTTATAATGGCTGTAGGTGACGGAGATACGATACAAACCTTGTCTTCTGCTGCATTGGCGAAGTGGAAAAAAGCTGAGGTGTCAGACTTGACGAGGTCAGACTTCCCGCTCACCCTCGGTGAGGTACGAACGACAATGGAGACCGGCATGTTATCGTCGGTTGTCTTCGAGCGGCAGAACTTAGTTGACGGCATGGTTGCAATGCTGAGAGAAGGACCGGAGCGAGAGAAGTCGTGAAATTTTCGCGTTGCTACGAAAAAGTTCCGTTGCTTGACAAGAGAAGCATGAGAGACCGCTCGGACGGAGGTACGAAGTGGGGCCGGGAATAGAGCGAGCGAAGCAGTGGAGCCTAAGCTAGTACATCGGTTGTACAATGGTCCGAAGTGTCGTGTTGTAGAAGCGAGTGTCTGGCAGTTCTTTTGCGGACATAAAGGATGTCACGCAACATCCCAATGCACTCACAGCCGGCTGTGCATCTCTTATGTAATGCCAGTTCGTGCTTGTTTCCGGAAATTGGTTCGGACGTGTACTGAGTGCAGTCCTATGCATGTCAATACACGTCGTTTACTACACATTTTGCAGTTCAAGGTCTAATATTACTTCGCCCGGAATTCTATCAAATGGAAGCCCAGGTATGGCAATACTAGACTCGAACCTCCACGAAGTGGACGTCCGCGTCCAGTGTCGCTATACATGGATTTCTTCCAATTGGACCTGCGGGTCTACTAGGACTAAACTTTGAACCGCACTTCTCGAAATTCCTGGTACAGAGATACCTGCTTTTATACTACGGCCAGTGCAAGAACAGGATGCAGGTATTTTGCGCAGCGTAGTAAGACACATACAAGTCAATTCCTAGTTATACTGCGCTCCAAATGCACCTTTCGGAGTTCCGAATTCAGTACTGCTGCGCATCGCACAAACTGAAACTAAACCAACAGTTCAACGCGAGCGGTGAACATCCGGTCGAGTTTTACGACATTCCCGTACTTCTACATGAATAATCCTACTAGAGTATTTGGATCGACCAAAGTTTTCACAATCATGGGCCACCACCACCTCTACTCCGTTGCCGTCTCCATGTCCAATGAACCGCATTCTCGCCATCGTATCAAACACTGCACTTCCCGCCAATCTTCAACGACGGCTCCCTTCCCGCCCACGACCCCTTTCGATTCGTAAGCCACACTCTCCCACCAGCAACCCCTCATCCTTTCGGTCTGTAAGAGCCCGCACTCTCCGCATCGCATCGCCTAGGACACGTGTCGCAACTCTTCGACGACGGCACCAATCCTGCCCGCCTTTGCTTTGAGTTTGTACACCAGAACCAGCCACCATTCACAAGTCCCCACCGTCTCCACCTCCAACAGCCTGCATTCCTGGCGTCGCATTACATTCCACCTCCAACAGCCCGCGCTCCCCGCATCGCATCACACTCTACCTTCAAAAGCCCGCGCTTTGCTCGTCGCGTCGCAGACCACACATCCCGCCACTCTTCAGCGACACCACCCACCCCGCCTAGCATCCGTTCCAGCTTGCCCACCACGCCCTGCCATCTCTCGCACTCGCTCACCGTCTCCACCTCCGATGACCCGCACTCCCCGAATCACATCGCACCCGTAACGTCTTGCCACCCTCCGACCAAACCACGCATAGCTCCCAAACCACTCGCTCCCGTGCAAGGATCGTTTCGAATACACGCTTCTTACCTGTGCACGCGGGCAAAGTAGAAGGAAAACCGGTCGCTCACTGGTTTCTGTTGTCGGCAGTGTACCTATGCAGATTTGACGAAGTGCCTTCCCGCGTCGCTGCGGTTTAAATAGAACCCTTGGCAGGTTCTTTCGTTCCGAAATTTCGCTGCTGTGTTTTGAAGTTACCCTAGACCGTACGAAGTTTGATCATCTTTCAATTAGGGACATTGCTGTTTTACCATTTTCCGATTCCCATCTCCCATTACAGTTGCCGTCAGCGAATGGATGATGCTCTCTTATCTACAAAGCCGACAGCGTGCGCTTGTGTCAAGTGGCAGTCCTCGTCTTGCATTTTGACCACTTTCGCGTGGATGGGGCCTGTACTAGTGTGTATAGGATATAAAATTTGGCCGCATATGAGGTCAGCATTGCTCTTACATGAGACCAACTGACAGCCAAAAAAATACTTAGTATACGTAATACATATCGATATTAGGATAGGTATTGTACGTTTAGTTTATCTCACACCATTCCATTTAATTAAAACAAAGGGTATCCTCCTCTATTGCAACAAAACTCTGACTGCGCAAAAATATCTGGAAGTTTTTCTTCAGCTGACTCTGCCGGAATAGAGAACTCAAATACCTTCGAGTAGATATCAACAACAGCGGAACTGGAGGTCTCGTTCATGCTTTACATCTCCGGGAAATTTGGCATCATGTGAGGCCACTTGACTTTATTTCAGGCCAGGTGTCATGTAGTGGCGTTCTTCAAGATTATGAAGATCAGGTGGGCGCCTATTTCTTTGTTCTCAGGACTCGAGAGGTCCACACACGCTAGCCCCAGATTCTCCTCCGACGTGAGGAACAAGATGACGATACGGTACGGTACGTAAGTCACGCCGGAGGGGAAGTGCGCGCCACCCGAGGTGTTCTGTCCAACAACCCAGCTAGCGTGGTTCCCGGCCCCCGAAATGACTGCTGTTCACGTCATAAATAGTGGGACAGGGGAGTAGTCGGACATTCCGGCGGCTCAACTGCCTTTAAATTTACACATTCTGACGGAGACGCGTTTGGTTGGGCGGAGGAAGTCGGTTCTGAAATTATAAGTTTCGACGTAGACGATCATAGTGATCTGATTGCCATTTATGCGAGGTTTCAATACGATTAAGGGGGTATATTAGGACGTCTCGAAATAGGGTCCAGTACACTGCCACTAATTCGTACATGCGCGTACAAGAAAAAGCTTACTTGGGCATGCCATGCTACCATCGCCTCGAAAGAATCCCGCCGGAGCAACAAGAATGTTATCCCTAAGCTGTACGGGAGTTGAGGGAAGCTCTAGACGAAGAATGAGATTCAAAGTGTATTAGATGCCTTTGTGTTGGTTTATGGACTATCAGGATTGAAAGAGGCTGGGAACTGCTCATGTACGGACATATGAGTAAATGGGTGTGCGATATTGACACATCAGAGCGACATCCATCTATGCATGTGTGAACACGTGAATGTATCGCTGCAGCTACCACTAGTGAAAACCTCCGGCTCCGGAAGAGTACCTCTGTTCTCATCTCATGATTACAGATTCACGATCCATCTTTGGCGTGGCCTCTCGTTTTGCTCCGTTTCTGCGCATCATGCGACACCTTTCAGACGTGGTGGGGACGATAGTACGCGTCTGCTCCCCTGTGGGGGTGACTTGCAGTAATGCCGACACAAAGACTAGCTGGGGTGCTGGCGTCTAAGACCCCTTTCCCGCTCGGCGGATCGAACAGCGAGAAGAACGAATTTACTGGATGATGTGCAGCCTGAGCGTTCCAGTGTCCGCGAGGAGGTAGGATGAGGAGTTCGAAGAGCAGGAGAGGGGAGGAAGAAGAGACAAAAGGCTTTACACGCAGGCTGGGAAGATTGTGAAAGGAACCCAGGAAGTCCGAGTCGATGTGTATGCAATCGCGTACGGAACTTGATTTACTAGGTTTATGTGATGTCTGTTTGTCGGGCTTAGAGGTCCCACACCGGAATCACCTCCATGTAGGCGTATGCATGCTGTTCACGACTCTCGCGTCCCATCTGGTACATTGGAGAGGTCTTGTAGTTAGCATGTCATTTTATGTGTCGGTACTGTGCTGGACCTATGAACACTGTCTCTCTACGAGCAACTCCGCAATAGATCCAGTCGCGCTTTGCCGAACTGTAAGTTAATTTGATGAGGCAAGTTTGTAGACGAAGTATGGATGTCTCTCTCCTAGCCGTCAATCGCCCCAAAAATGGCGGGTATTTTAGATCAAAGTGCAACGGATCCGTGGTCGTTTCCAGAACATCGGGGCGTGCATGCCAGCTACGACACGTTGCCTATTCACTTAGGTCCTTGCCAGATACGGAGGTGGCCACATCAGTACATTGCACGTTCGGGATACACTGCGAAATAGTCTACGGCTGCACAGGTGAAAGCAGGTTCTCGAGGCAGAACCTTGTCGTCAGATGTACTCAACAGATATGGCAGTGATTCTCGAGGAGCCTGCGCTCAACACGCCCTCCGGCTGTGGGCATAGCAACTCGACTAAATGTGTCCAGAGCACAGATGTGTAAGGATCACCACGTCCGTGGTCGAAGCGTTGTAGCGCCTCGCTCTTCGGGAGACATTCATAAATTGACAAGTAAGTCTTTGGTGGCGCACAATTTCGGAGGGGCGTTGCAAAGTTCGCTGGTTCGGCCAGAAAATTGGCCAGGACAGCGGCATCTGTGCTTCACTCCGATTCTGTGTTGCAGCTCGTACGCATAATCGTTCCGTGGGCTGATGCACAGAGACGAACTGATCGCAGGAGGTCTAGAAGTATATTCGTGACTCTGCGTCATGCTAAATAGAGAGATCGAGTGCCCAGTTGCCCCGTCCCGTCTCTCGGCAAACACATAATATTCTTCAGGACCTGTAGGAAGTGCGAAACATTCAGGGCTTTCTTTTCAAACCAGCAAGGTACTCTTTGGGTTTCATAACGACCGTGATCGACCGTCAATTTCGAAACAACTCATCGCCCAGCCCATCCCTTCCCACGCTTGTAGGTTCAGTACATCTTGATCGCGTCTTGGACGTGCATAGACCGGGACTGTGTGGGTACGGTGCAGTTATCATCTCTTCGAACGCTGGCAAGCAAGAGGCGTTCACCTTCGCAGAATCGCCCAAACCAAACTATGTCTTAAAAACTAGCTTGACCCTAAACCACTGCTTTGGGTACGCCCGTAGGACGACTGGCCTCTGACTTCATCGTTTTCTCAAGCGCATACTTACACACTACTTTCCCGTTTTTCGGGGATGAATTGCGTCGGTTTTAGAGATCTAGAAGATGACAACACCACCCTAAAGTCACTCAGTGTTGCGGATGCCATGAGAAGAGAATTCTCAGCGATTTCTCAAAGGGAGGAAATAGCAAAGAAATTTTGCTTCACGTCCGTTTCACTTTCACAAATGATGCGTATGTTTTTCCGAAATGGGTGTAAAAGGGCATGGGTTGAAGGAGCGTCGCAGAAGTTTCACCCACAATGTAAGTTGGGGAACTCGGAAAAGAGCTCACATACTTTTGTAAGGCAAATATGGGGTTCCCCTCGTCCGGACACTCCTCGCGCGGGCGTCATGGCCAAAATAGAAAAGCTTTTCGTCTTCGAGGGGTACTGGATGGTCTTGTCCTCTATTCGCAGGTCATTTACTCCTAAAAGATGCGTCTTGCAATACGAATCTGCAAGTGCACTGCGGTTCCGAGTAGTTTCTGACAATCCTCGGTGGTCGGCGATGAGGAATAAGCTTCCTGACGTGAGTTTCCGGACTTTCGAACCTCTATGCGCGTCTTTTCACCACGACCGATGGAGTGCGACTACCCCGAAGACTACCAGATACAGTACGCCTCTACTGCGGCTCTGCGTATCCGGCAAAGGATGTCTATGCTGATCAGCACTTCTTTTGAACCTAGAATCGTGCCGACATCATACTGCAAGGAGCAGAAAAAGAAAGGCTAGGCGAAACTTCAACACAGTCGGCTGTCCACCCTGGAATTTCAATAGAGAGTATCGTATAGTTCCTACTAATATCGTCGGAGTGCAGGATAATTAGGCGACAGCGTGAGCTTGCTGTCTGACAAGGAGGCAACGTTCAACGGGATCAGTAAGGCGAAAAACTACTGTTCTTGTCCCTTGCATTGCGGTTCCACGGTTAGGCCTACGTCTTCCATTGTAATTCTTTCGATCCGTACTACGCACTCGCGCCCTTGTCTTTGGCATGACGCCGCATAGGGTGAGCACAAGCCGACAGCAGCAAAAAGCTGGAGCCGTCCGTCAAATTCGATTCGTTGAACATGGCTCAGATCTCTCTCCATGCTCTATGCCAGCTCAATCTACAAAGGATAAGGAATGAGCAGCTGGCAAGGCTGCGCTCCATCTCTACTGTAGCACTGCCACCATTGGTCAGGTAAGAACAAGAAGAATATTCCGTCTGTGCAAAGTGGCGTTACAAGGAAGTCACATAAGGAACAGATCTGGAACAAACCGGGACGGGCCGTGATTGAGGAGCATTAAACAAGTGCGTTTGCGAGGTACAGAACAACACATTTGTCTGGCTAGTGGGGTCGTCTATGTTTCCAGAAACGGATGCAAACGTCCACCGACTGCACTAGCGTAGTGAACTTTCCGCCCGTACTGCACATATCGGAATGCTATCGAGTGCTGCCTTCCGTGGCAATCCAAAAACATGGAATTTGTGTAGTACGGCGGTTTCTTTTTGTATGGACACGGCCTTTCAAAAAATAATTTGTGAACTGCGGCGGGCAGTGAATGGCCGCATTCACTACCTGCAGTTCATCTCCTCGTAAAACAGCCCGGTCGTACTGCGAATTGTGCGGTACACTGCCGCTCCGCATCACACGTTCCGTACCCCAAAGTCGTGTGTTGACCTATAGCCTGCCTCACGTCGATGCGCATACCTTGGACCCTCCGTACTCTTAACTGCCTTCCAATGGATTTTGCGCCACTGCACTGAAGACCGCTATGCGTGTAATGCGTCATCTGGGACTCTCTGAAACTGAGCGATATGCTCATTGATACTCTCCTGTACTGGCTAACCCAGATTATTGCCGACGTTATATGGCAAGAGATAATGTGTAAAACTCTGCGCTGATTTCCCGGAAAGTATTAATGACGTAGAGGAAAGCAAACAAGTACTTATGTGTAATCCGCGAAACGCGTGGCACACTGTACGAGTGCAGCTGGACAGCCTCAGTTTGGTGTGTACCGATCATACGACGGTTAATCGTATCTCGGGGGTCCTATCTAGTAGTTCTATTTTTTGCGATGCGTTCGTGTAGTCAGGTCTTCTCTATCCCTCGATGCGTCATTCCTTGACAATGCGCGCACGAATTCGTATATCTGGCACCGTGTGGTTTGCGCCGAAGTGTTGCTAAATGCTTTGCAAGGCTTGGGCGTAGATTCGGGTGGGCACCCTTTCATGAGACACAACTGTCTTACTGTGCTGTATGGCCATCTATCCTGAGAAGAAAATGGGGAATACAGACTACAACACTTCACGCCGCTTCTACAGTGGCTCCGCTTTCCTTGGACCACCCAGAACTGGAGGCCCACACTTCTTGTGCTGAACAGGTCTCGCATGCATCACACAAACAGTTGAAACAAACTGAGCCTTCAGTGGACGTCAAAAAGGGGTTGAAAACATGTATGTTGTGGGGTTGAAAAGTATGTAACTTCTGACATCGGGGTGGTATCACTGCTAACAAAGGTCGAGATCCGCATATGTGAGTATACACGGGCACGTGGATCTTGCTTTTTAGGATAAATTTCGCACATTCATCTGCACATGTGTTCTCTCATGTGTAGATCTTAGCCTTCGGCACAAGTGACACCCCCATAGTCTAAGTCTTCATGAGCTCCCCAACGTCGTTTTCTGGCATTGCGGCGCCAAAATCGCCCACTTTTCGAGGCGACCTTCCTTGCGGCTGAGCCGAAGTACTTCTCAGCCCCTCTAGTGTGGGCAGCTCGCCGGATCTATTTTCAGACCTGAGATATACTGTTTGGGATTCTTTTACGTCACGCTGTTGAGAGACTTCTTCGTGTAGCTCCGTAATGTTCCTCACTATTTCTCGGTATGGTAATCAGATTCTCTCGGTGATCGGAGTCCAAACTGTCGTATGTAGCGCTGACGCTCTCTGCTCTACTACTCTCGTCCGCGTCCAAGTATGCAAACCCAACCATGCCCGCGTTGTTCTCACTGTCCGACATCTCACCGCTTTCAAAATTCCTACAGCTGACACGGGCTATGTTACTCGCCAGGAACTGCGGTAGCCGTCCCAGTGCATAGAATAAAGGATCCCGCACACCCTTCCCTCCCAGCATAAAGTATCCGTCGTACCGTAACACCAAACCATCGGCAACGCAGTCCTCCCATCCTGCTCCGGCGTGCGTGAGATGTCCGTGCCCGAAAAATTGCCGAGTTGCCCTGCACAATGATATTCTTCATCTTCAAAAACGCCGCCGCTGCCACCTGCTCCTTCTCCCCTCCGTACGCAAACGGGTGTGAATAGTCCCACAAACACAACGGGAATCCCACTGCCACGCCCAAGACTCCAAAAAAGGCCCCGTCTCCGCTTTCATCGTCTCGTCAAAGTCGTTGTTCGGTGATTTTCGCGTGCAGTCCTTTGCAGCAGCTGAAATCCGGCCCCCCACCGTAGGTATGAACAGCTTCCTTCCAGATATCTTTCTCAAACCAAGGTAGGCAGCAACCTGACCCACCCTTTCGTTCAGGTGCGCACGCCTTCGCGTAGGTCCCTCCCTATCCCTCCTGGATTAGTAAGCTTCTACCACCGTCGTCCATGTACTAGAGTAGCGGGCAATTCGAAATTCATGGTTTATTGCGTCCTTTCAGTCTTCTCCCTCCTTGACAATGAGGTTTCACCTGTTGTCATTCGGCCTGTGTCGCAGTACGTTATTCCCATAAGATGTGCTCGCAACGAACGAGAACAACTTTTTACCAGGGAAAGCTTCCACTTTGGTGTCAACAACAAGGGGTCTAGGCTTCCGCGCGGAATAACGTTGCAGTGAGCGAAAGTCTCAATACACGTGTACCCGAGGTGCTGATTCTCACCTTGTCGCTTCTCATAGTAGGCATGTCCTCTGCAGTAATCGTCACCACCGTCTGCGACGTTCCTCGGGAAGTGTGTCTGAGGCCAGTTGGGCTCCCAGGTCTCCGGACTCGCATCGATACCCTCCAGCTCAATAAAGTCCACATGGCTCCCATGAATCACAAAAGCCGATGCATGGCAACAACACCCTTGATGAAGAGACACGCGTGCGTCCGGTGCTCACCGGATATGTGAATGGGAAGCAGCGGGACCACGGCGAGCGGGTCTTTCGCCATCCACACCCGCAACTTCTCCCCTTCGCGATCTGCAGAGCCGACGTATGCCGTATATTCCTAAGTGTCGGGTGTCTTTTCACACATCAGGTTCTTGTCCTCAGTCCCGACTGGCGGCTGGCTCGGAACCTTGTTGTCAATCATCTGCGGGGCACCTTGACGTTCGCCCGTGCTCTCGTGGGCCACCTTGGTCTTCTCAGCGACCCCTCGTCTTGACCGCCCCACTGCCGTTTTTGACTCAACCGGACTTCCCTGTGTGCACAAACGCCACGAGTCGAGCCGTCGACCGCGCGGGGGGTGCAGCCGTTGTCTCCCTGGGTACTACTGTTGTGGCGGGCAGCACTCCTGGGGCCTTCGTTGCACCGACTGCATGCTTAAGTGCAGTCGCGTAGAAGGCAGGATCACGCCGGGCAGAGCGACGTGCAGAATGCACAGCAGTTGGGATAGACACCAGAGATGGGGTGGTGTGCCTGCGGGGCCGGGTAGCAAGATGCTCAGTTACCGTATTCGCGAAGCGCGCTGCGCAAGCCTTGCCGCGCTTGTCCACATCTTCCTGAGGGTCGTTGTCTCTCTCGGAGAAGAGGCGCTTCTCGTTTAAGTAGAGCTGTTGGATAGAAATTCTGAGGAGGCTCAATTGAGCGATCTAAGTCCCCCGAAAGTCGCCACAATTCAGGCCCTTCGCCTTGCCACAGTTCTCAAAGAAGACTAGAAAAAGGCGGAAAAGCTGGCGCCCGCACGCGTAGAAAGCTTCAGCCTTCGTCTTTCCGTCGCTGTCCGCCTTGCTGATGAACTGCGACACGGAAGCCGTGAAGACATCTATGACTCGGGGTCTCCTCGACCAAAGAAGCTGGTCATCAAGGTGAGTGATTTCGAGCTTTTCAGTGGTTGAGATGTCGCGGAGCAGGCCGTTAAGCACTATGACGCGGCCTGAGTCTGGGAGGAAAGTCTCGGCGACGCGTACATCGCGGCGGTACGCAGATAGGCTAGTTGCTAGCGGCGGTATTGCCAAGATCCTTACTTCCCCAGTTCCCATTTTCACTCAACAGTAGTGGGTTTACGTCGTTCGCCATGACGAGAGCCTGCTTGAATTGGATGACACTCGTGATGTAGTGCAAAAACGACTGGTCGGTGCGGACCAGTCTGGCGGAGGAGTTCTGCTGTGACGCGTCGGACATGATTTCCGTATCCGTCAGGCCATATCCCCCCTTTCAGCGAATAGGATGCACGCGGAGGCACTCGCGGACGCAACCCGAGCTATCTTTTTCCTCTTTCTGGCTGAGCTCAGCTTGGCGGCGATGATGCCTGTCCACCATACCACCCTCGACATCTTCGCAAGGCACTATGCGGTCCTCGACGGTCTCATCAGCGATATCCAGTAGCGAGGAATTATCGCACCATAACACTGTGACCGAGATGAGACGAAGGTCGGACTTGTAGCGCCGCGCATCCATGCGAGCCCGGAGGTAGTCGAAGATGGCGTCAATACCTTCGCAAAGAATGTGCTGCACCTGTATGAACGGCGCAATATATACATAGATCTCGGCGGGCTCGAAGTCGGCCTTTGAAAAAGTCCGACAGGACACAGGCTGGACCTCGACCTCCAGGGTAACCGCGTCGGAGTCCTCACCGTACGAAGTCGCTGGTGGCGGCCAGCGGTCGGACGAAGAGTGCACCTGGCCTCAGGCGTCTCGTCGCAGGCGCTTGCTTGGAAGCGACTCCGATGGAGAGGGCTGCAAGCCCGCTTCGGCGCGACACTCCTACCCCGTCGCCGTCTGCTTCTAAGCATGCCCGGACTGTATCCCTGGCCGCGGCTTTGTGGCCAACATGACCGAGTCGCGGGCGGAGGTCGTGATGGAAAGTTCGTCGGTCATTTTGGAAGTACGCTACTTGCGAGAATGAACCGAACTCAGAACAAAGGATGATGGATTATACAATGGGAAGGCAGAGAACACGAGAAAGGGTCCCTGGGCGTGGAAGGGTGCTTTAATGACGGAAGAGAATGGGAAGACTGAGGGAAGAAAGTCGTAGCGCAGGAGGGGTTGTGACATGAAGCCTGCGGGAGGTTGAATTGGCACGCTTGGCGACAATTATCGTCGCGCATGAACAGAGGCCATTCTGAGCATGCCGCAACAGCTGCATCTCACCTTGGGAAGACATACAGATTTCCAGGACGGAGGGGGTGTCACTAATGACAGGGGTTGACTACTCCACATATGAAAATACAAGCGCAGATGGGTCTTGTTTTTCAGGCTAAGTTTCGCACCTCCAGCTGACCATGTGTTTTCAAACCTGTACATCTGAGCTCCTGTCATTGTTGAAACCCCCCTAGTCTAAATTTTGGTTATCTCTCAAACCTCGTTTTTCTGGTACAGCGGCCCCAAAATCAATCACTTGTCTGGGTGACCTGTCTTGCGGCTGAGCCCCAGTATTTCTTAGCCCGTGTAGTGTGGCTTGCTCGCCCGGAACCCATTATCGAACTTGCACGTAGTGGTTAACTTTGTTTACCTGGGCGCTAGTTTGTAAAATCCCACCACGCACTTAGGAGCTGAACTCATCCCGTTAGTATCAGAGCCGCTCCTGACCATTCCCAATATGACGGGTAGCACTGATCGGAACGGTACTCAGTGACTGTAGAGCTCTCAGCGATAGTTTCCCACAATCCTCGTAGAACTGCACTTGTGTGTCTCATGCCTGACTAGTACCTCTATTTCGCTCCTCCTCATCCCCAGGCAAGTACCGGGCGTCATGCACAAGCCGGGCCACAGAACATGGTGTGGGTAAGAGGTACGATCTGTGCCTCGGACTCTCACAGGACTCCGCCTGCCTTTCTACGACAAGGGCTACACGGGCCAAACATTCTATGCCTGCCCCGACAAGTACGCGCCCGGACATGTTCGTCTTCTCCCGCGTGCGATTACGCCAGTATGCGTACAGGAGCGTCCCATGGCAGAGGACAATCGTCTGTCTTCTTGCAAAAAACCCGATCCGCAAACACTCCAAGGCCCACAGCTTCGTCCTTTACCGTCGAAGGTCGGATCACCACACACCTCTCCATGGCTTCCACCGCCTGTAATGTTAGCGGGTCTGTCGTGTCCAGCAGGTCGCGGCACTATGCCTGCCAGTTCTTCACTGACGGTCGTCAATAGCGCAGGGAAAGCGGGGGATTCCCGACATAGTTCGCGATACACTGCGCTATGTAGGCCTGTAGACATTGATACCAAGAACATCGAGCAGGAGCATCCGCAGGGACGCTCCCCCGCCTGGCAGAAACATTCAGTTTTACGCCGGCCAGCTACTTTGTGGCAAGCTCCGCAAACAGTGGAGAGCTACCAATGTCGCACGTGGTGCTCACAATGCTTTCGCATAACGCCTTAACCAAGCACGGTACAGCATGGCTGACGAAGTCGTGATCCTCATCGCACCGCACGAAACGGCGGTATCTGTGAAGCCCTTGGCAGGCTTTCGCAGTTGGGTAAGTAGCATTGAACAGGTCCACCGCAAGGTCCGTGGGTGTCGGATACCGCAACAGGAGCTTGCTCGTACGCTTGACGCTCTTTTGCTCAGGTCAGAGCAGCTTCACGCGGTTCCTTTTGTCAGCTCTTCTCACCATTTCTCCAGGCTCCAGCCTCTCGGCTCCACCCATACAGTTCGTCCATGCTGCGTGTGAAGCATGCACATACCATTTGCTTTGGTAGCATACTCAGGCTAACTGCACTTCGAGCCGCACATTCCTCCGCCAGAAGTGAACAGATTATTGCGTGACTAAGGGCGGCTACATCCTTTCATAATCTAGTTCCGCGTGTAACGATCTCGAGCTCGGACTTGGACCATCGGGCGGTCCACGAGGTTAAACAAGAAGTCCTCCCGCCGCCTCTCCCTCGACGTACTGGCCCCTTCACTGACCTAGTCGCACGGCTCCCGGCTGGAACACTTGAGACGCGAGAGCCACATACCGCATTGTAGACCACTACAGAAGACAATTCAGCGGCCGGTTTTAGCAAGCAGTTCGTCGGATATTAGGAGGACGGCGTCTTTGTCCTTGTGGGTGAAGACATCATCGACAGAGTTGTCCTCGTTCGGCCCGCCTCTGGTGCTGAATGGAGAGTTCGTCAACGGTAGCGGAGCCTTACCCTCCAGGCACTTATCGCAGCCGTCAGCTTGGTGATTGAGGGGACCGTGGAAAGTGTAGCTGTGGATGCGGCAGTCCGACTTCATCACGCCGAGCAACTCCGCGAGAAGGTCGGCCCATGGATCCTCCTCCGGGAGCGACTCTTCCGGCACCTCCTCCGGCGTTCGAAACAAGCTAATGAGGTTGGTTGGTTCTAGTGATCCAAGGTGAGGACCTTTCTGCTCCGGCATCAATGGACTGAAAGTGGACCAGAAAGCGTCACTAGCTAGAGCGGTACGACTGTCGGCCACAACGTCCCCCACTCCGTTATGGCTACTCTAAAGGTCCAGATCTATCTTCTCTTTCAGCCAGGAAGACAAAATACGGCGACCCCAGGCGGATAATCCGACACTGGGCGTGGTGTTCGACAGTGTCACGTACTGACTACAACGCGGTCTTCTGGGTTCCGAATCGGAATCCGACAGCTCCAAGTACACCTACGTATCCTCTCAATATACATTCCCATGTTCAAGCGCTTCACGCTGAAGCCCCGAGGCACCCCTGATATCACCACTCAACTCGCCAAAGACCCTGAGCAAGAGGGCATCGCGCCACTCAAAGCGGACCAGACACGGCCAGTTGCTCTGGTCCCTCACATCGTACAAAATTCGGTTTATAACGATGGCTTATAAGCTCGACAGGGAAAGATTGGTAACCGCCCGTATTGGCCCATCCGTCTCCTCAATTCAACCCCACGCTACCGTACGGCTCGAACTCCCCTCCATACTTGCTACCCCTTCCCTTGCGGCGTGGTCTTTTACGCGATGGGCGTAGAGCCATCATCACGTGACTTCAAAGTCACAAAAAGTTGGAAGCGCGGACGGAACAGAAGGCAACGTCCAGCTGGCGCCTCGTAATTCGAAACTTGCACTGCCTTCACCAGCTTCATCCACGCCCAAGTTGGCAGTTGCACAGGAAACGCGAGACGATCTCATCTTTGATTCATCGTGGTCAGAGCGAATGCACGTTTGTTGCTGCCCCTCGAGTGGCATACGCTGATCGCGTGGAAGAACATCAGAACTTCGAAGATTTCGGGGCGCCCTACCGAAGTGGTTCCTGGCCGAGCTAATCCTCGAAACTTCCTGACCCTAGAGGGAATGGATCTGGTGCGAACAAGGAGGGACACCCCATACTTCTTGTCCCTTAGGGCGGCATCCCTGATCGCCCCAACTCTTTTGTCTTTTCGGGTCGGCAACCCGATTGATAGCACTGCGCGCAGTATCTGCTTCATATGCCCGCTGCCTAGCTCGCGAGAGACTTGTTCGTCGCTCCCGATAGCAAAATGGAAGTCGCTGCCAGCCTTCAGCTACTTGCTCTTCACCGCAGCAATTTCCTTGGTCGCCATTACGGTCTTGTCGTCTGTTGCGATGACAAAACACAGGAAGGCCGGCACGTCGAGCTTCATGAGGTCAAACTTCGTATTCACGTCGAGTGAGTAGGGACCAGCGACGGACGCAGGCAACCACATGCCGGCTGTCTTGGAACAGCCGTGTTCATTCGGCAGTATGGTTCCAGTACGGGAAAAATTGAAGGAGAGACAGAAGCACGGGAAGGACGGAGATGGAAGCAGAGAGGAGCAGAGCGTCCCAAGCGAAACGAGGACAACCACGTGGATAGAAGGACAGGGAGAAGATACGAGGACGAAGTAAGGAAAGCAGGGAAGACAGCGACGATATATCGGTATCACGAGGGTGTGAGCGGTTGTGCTGTCAACGCAGGTGTGTTCCGTTCGCACCGCGGACAGGAATGACCCGACCAGCAACCCGACATGCTCACTCATGCTCACGTTTCTGCTTTCTAACAGCAATTACGAACAGTGGTGCATCCTTCACGGACCTCGGAGTAATATGCAGATAATTTGGGGTGCAGAGGGGTTTCAGTAGTGAGTGGGACTGAGATATGCAAATGTGAAAACACATGAGCGGATGGACATGTCAAGTTTAATATGAAAAGCAACATCCATCTACGCATGTATTTTCACATCTTCAGATCTCAGCTTCTGTCATTATCTGCACCACCCAAGTCTAAGTTATCGGTACTTTCTGGAATGCCCATTTACAGGACCTGAGCCCCTGCTTCCAGTCTTGCCGTTGACGTTTGTGATGCTTCAATCGTCCGCAGGCACTCTCCGCGTGTGCATAAAATCACAAGGTCCGCACTACCAGTGGTACCTCATAGCTGGGACTAGTTCTTATCAGTTCACAATGAATACGATGTAGTTTTCGAGCTTGTTCTTCTCACTGAGCCTCTGTCTGTCCTGTCCTGCTTGTGGCGCAGCTCTACATTGATGGCTCCGCCGGCGAGAAGGAGGAGCATGGCTGTTGCAATGGGAAGATCTGCCAAGCCCGCCCACAGCCAGCGGATGGGGGTTGGTCATGCGCCGGCTGCACCTGTCCTGGTGACTGCACCGACCTGCTAGACTAATGAGTCACAGCGGCACCCGGCAAGCAGGTTAAATGGGGCCTCTTCAACCGCAGGCAAGGCCGGCGCCGTCTATGTTGGGTCCAGAAGGTGAACAAGCTGATTGTGCCACTGTCCTGGCGACTCACGGTGCGGCTGTAATACTGGCATTTCCACCAGGGGATGCTGCGAACTAGATGCCTTCTCATCGTTTGTCAATTCACTGTGACTACCACTCGGCCGAATACAGATTCACTATCGCGGCCGCAATTGCGTCCACTCCGCGCATTAGCGCGTCCGCACGCCCAATACTACCACCCCTGTGCAGTCGCACATCCGGCGTGAACCAGGGAAAATTCATCATCCGACCGTACGTTCTCCTGGTGCATCAGGAATAAGACTCTCCTTCTGTCTACCCCCGCCCGTCCCGTTCCGGACCTCGGTTGAAACTTCCGCTGCAGCTCGCTCACAATGATTCTTGCGTGAGCAGATGGACGAGCTACAAACGATGCTCCCTAACCAGACGAACAAGGACCGGGTGCAGTAGCAAGAGATTGCTGCTCGGAGGGCAAGGGTCAGCAACCAGAAACAGAAGCTACTTCAGGCCGATCAAGAGCTTCTTGAGGTGAGGGTGACGAAGAAGGCAACAGTTTCCGAGTTCACACGACTACAACCTGAACTTATGGATGTCAAGGACGAGAACGAGAGCCTCCGCGTGGCTCGCGGGATTTCTGGTGGCCTCTCGTAGGCCACACCGCGTGCCGGAGCTGGACATGGTTAGAGTCGTAAGCGTATGACAGAAGCGGTGACTAAGTACAATAGTCTTGCCAAGCCCATTGAGAAGCATATTTCCCAATCATGCCACCGGAAGACTGCTGAGCTAGACCCAAAAAGTGCTGTTCTGGTCGGGAAATGGGCAGTTCGTTGTGAGCCGTCCGTGGCGGGGGAGATTTTCGCGACCGGCCTGGAGGATGTCCTGCCGAATTTACGGATGGTTTCTGCCGACCGTAAGTAAAATTATACGCGTTCCGACTACGATGAGGCGATGTCTTTGGTGGGAACGGCGCGTGCAGGGCTTGGCACCGGGAACTGGTCATCATTGATTCTGGACGCCAAATTCCGCCGCGAGTGCGAGGAGGCTAGGTCAAGACACTATGGTCTATGTGCAAGAATGAGACAGACAATCTTTGATGTCAGAAGTGCGCGGAAGAGAACAGCTCGGGGCAAGCTGTCCCAACGCCTTGGGTATTTCGTCTTGATCTCGTGGAAGACCACGTCTGTATCGAACAGCAAGCGGGTGCAGCGCTCATCTCGGACATTTCAAACGCGAGTGAGACTGATGCGTTCAGTAGCGAAGCGAGGAACTCCAGACTTCTGATGGTGGCGACTCAGCAAGGTCGGGGATCTAGCATACGGTGATTACTCTGTATCAAAGGAGCTGTGAGATCTTGAGGACGGCGACGTACTATTTGGGAACTCATCGGAGAGAAATGTCCTTCATCGGTTCCAAGAGTCCCATGCTCAGGAGAATGGGACGTCTCCGTACGGGTCCATCGTGGAACCCGGACGCGTACACGACGTGGTCGGAAAAGTGTTGTCCTGCCTACAACATGCTGAGGGCCATGGCGGTCTGAGCCGACGCACTTACATTCTGACGTTTCCCAAGTACCTGCCCACGGAAACTGCGCATACACTCTGCAGCGTTTGCAGCGTTTCTCGTCGTATTGTTCCGCAACAGATGCCCCGGTATGTTTGGACTGTTGAGATGACGTTGCGCAAGTCTGTGATGGAGGGGATGGAACGGTTTGGCGAAGAGGATGGCGAGGGTTTGCTATCAGGCGCCCCTGGAGTAGCCATGAACGTGGTTAAAGTGGGTTCGGAGCACAACTTTTATGGGGCGGTACGGAAGACGTGATTATCGGACAACATCTTCATTATACTTGGGGTTGTTGCCCATAACTACATTCGCTGTGCAGATTTAACTGAGGGACCGTATGAACTTTCCAATGGCGCGTCTGGCCTGTCACAGATTCCGGCCAAAACTCTGGATTCTCCCTCGCGCGCTATTGTTGGAGCAGAGAACGCGTAATTATCGACGTACAGACGAGAGAGAAGCACGGAAACCGTTCTTGTATGTTGTGGGCTCAATAAACAGATTGTAGATTTCTACTGTGTTTACATATAGGGCATAGCGAATCGCGTGTCCTTTGGAGGGGAGCGTCGAGGTAGGACTTCCTGTGCATCAGGATCTCTGTACAGCCTGTTGGTGTAAAGGCGATGGTAGAGCCAATGGAGTTGAGGGGTGGAAGGGAGGACGTGGAAATTCTACCGCACCACGTGAGCTGTCCCAATGATAGCAGAGGCCTTACACAGGCTAAACCAGGGAGGAGCAGGGCCTTGGCGCCTTCGTCGGTGCATCTCTGGGAGCAGGACGGGAATTGCTATCCGATCTACATTCTCGCTCGTAGACCACCGCAAGCAAACGAGTTGCAGAGTGTTATCAACAGTGTCGATTGGTTCAGTACAATCCATGTACCGAACGAAGGCATACTCAGTAGATTCCAGTGAGTTACGGTCACACATACGGAAGAGAGAATGAACCTGGGCCACTCATCCAGTGTCTTTGTGTTCTCCATCGTCAGCGGCCAGGAGCGTGAAGCTCAATCACTGCCGTTTCGTCAGAGCGAAGCTCCCATTTTCATCAACGCACTCAATGACATGTTTCCGCATTGGGCGAAGTCGAATGGTATTGAGGTCGGGATTATAATTGATGACGGAAGGACAGAACGCGCGGAGACCGTGCCCATATTTGATGCCGCTAGTTTGGCAAGTGTCACGTGTGTGAACAGAATGCTGCTGGAGAAGCTCGGCACTGAGAAGCTCGAGCAGGACAGTTATGCTCTCGTCACCATGCTGGACAAGGTAATCGATGTAGAGGTCGGAAGCTTTCTCACGTAGTGTTTGAAACATCGCGGCGGTGAGGCGGCCTTCTTCGTTTCCGAGAAGCGGCATGGTGAGCGTTCTGAGGTGAGCGAGCTTGCGGACGTACAGTTTCAACCCTTTCATGCCGAGGCGCGCCCTGCGCCTGTCATTTAAAATCTGATGCGGGGTTATGAGCTGACGAAGTTAGGAGACGGGGCTTACTTCAGTTCGAAGGGTACCAGGGTCCTCGGCGTGCTGGAAGCGGAGGACGGTTTCGTCTATGGAGTTTGCCCTTCGCTTGGAGGCGCGGCTGTCTGCCTGCTTCAATGTGGAGTGAGCGTGTTCGTGAACACCGGCGTCTACATGTTTTAGGTCTCCAGACTTGCGGACGCCATTTGCAAGGTGGGTGAGGAGATGGAACTGGGCGGTCTTGGGCATGGTCCCGTGGCGGTCCACAAAGATGTGGAGCATGGGGGCTTTAATCGTATCGACACGTTCCTCTAGGTTGTGTACCTTGGCGAAGCTCCAGTACTTCTTCAATCCCTGTCTTGAGCTGAGTAGTAGAATGGCAGAGTGCAGAGTGCGAATAGATGCGAAGGGCGTGGAGTCAGCCTCATCACAGCAACGGTGTATGATTCCTGCGATAATTAGGAAGACCATGTGAATGGACTTCTATTGTTTGGCGTCTCGCATGTCGGGGTCTCATTCATTTATGTACAGTCCGTGGAGACGACTGCATTCTTCGGAGGCGGAGAAGTCGAGGTGTACTCCGGGAATGTAGAAGTTCCTCTGAGTGGCAGCCAGAATTGTGTTCATTCCGCGATGGAGATCAGCGCAGAAGGTTCTGAACTGCTTCCTACTGGCGCCGGCGAAACCTTGCGCTGCCAATAGGACGGGGGAGTCGTGCCTAACAAATATGCTGACCTTGATTAGCTTGTAGAGGCTGAGGTGCAAGTTGTGCAGCGGTTCGAAATCGAAAATGGCGTGCATGTCGACATGAGAGTTGGATGGAAGGAGAGGGCATAGTCGCAGAAAGAATGGAAACCTACACAAGGAGGAGGTGCCGAGGGTTTGTTGCGCCTGTCCGGTGGCAGCCAGTGCTTTAGCCGGCCAGGCCCAGCAATGCATGAGCGGCGGCGACGGCCGCCAGGTTGGTCACTTTTCTGTGAAGATGGACGGTCAGCTGCGCGGCGCGCGGAGGTAATGAGACCGAGAAAGTTAGGAGATTTGAAGGTACTTTGCAACGGGGGCAAGGTTGACTGGTTTTCGTGCCTGATCGAGTTCCGATGGTGTCCTTCGCCTCGGGCATGTCGCAACAGTAGCTGGCGAGGACTGAGTGACATGTCCAGAGACGGTAGTAGGTATCCGAGCATGTCAAGCGTACGACGACTTTTTCATAGAGAGGCGATAGCAGAGAGTGCAGAGCGGAGTGTGGTATATAGATCTTTGGGTCTGGTTCGCGAGTAGTCGGAGAAAGTGGAAGGACGACAAACTGTCTATCATCGACGGTGGGGAGGAGCTATACTGGAAGATAGCCAACGACAGTGTGCCGGGACATCATGCAGCTCGGCGTAAGGTGGCCGTGACGTTCAGAAGAGTGATGGGCACGGGGTGGAAAACGGGGGCGTGGTTTTTGAGTGTAGTGGCGGATTTATTTGTGTGGATCTGTACGCATCCTACAGATCAGTGGGTCTTTGACGTCCTCGGGTCCCAGATGACACCCTCGAGCCCGATAACCCTGATTTCTTCGTTTAGGTCTTGACGAGCTCGTCGGTGCACGGCAGACTGCAGGGGATGCGTGAAGACATGCGTGTCGCTCTGCGGGTGGTTAGCACAACTGGGGAAGTAGCAACACTCTGTGCTAGCTGGCGCTACTTGCTTTCGCAGAATCTCGACAGGGTCCCGGAAGTACGCAGTTCCGACGGGAGTACCTCCTTGGTCCAACACACGGGTCGCGGAGAATCGCTGATGGTGAAGCTCCTGCTCGACAACAGCGAGTGTGACCGAGTGACGGTCTTTTGAGGAGCGAACACGGTCTCCAAATCGCAGGAGAGAGAAGTCGGGATTCCTCAGGATACAGGTGATGTTGTGAACCGTACGCGAGCCGGCAGTCCTCTCAACTCCCGGAAGATATACTCCCCCTCATTGTATGAGGAGGTCGGTCTGATTTGTGGTCGGTTCTGCATCTATGTGACACAGGAATGGGAGTGAGGGCAGCCAAGGTGCTGGAGCCTCCTAAGAAAGCACGTTGTAATTGCATTTCACAGAAGGTTCTGAGGTGAGTGAACTCTGCCGAGAAGTACGGACGAGCTTGGGGGGTCAGTTTGTTAGGAAATAACATTGTTGCTCGTGTTTGGAAAAAGGGTACGTGTAGGAAGAGAAGCAAGCACAGTTCCGAAACTCGCAGCGCATATTGATGACTGGAAACGATGGCGGCAAGGAAAACGGCTGGCAGGAGCGGTCAGAGAACGGAGACGTAGGACATTTTCTACGGCTGGAACTGTCTTCTTGTCTTCACAAATTACCCGACGGCAGGTCCGCTCGGGAGCCATCCCCCTTTCGCGAAACCTAGTGCAGGTCTCGTGCACGCGGGAGTGATCAAGGCCAATGAACAGGCGTGCCATTCTACACACACACATCCTATTGGCTGTGTAGACAAGAAGGCATTAGGCCTTCGCGAACGGCTACTACAACGAAAGCTGGGAATGGAAGAGCGATGATACTGTAATATCCCCGGTTGAAAGAACTTCAAAACTTCGGACGGTCTGGGATGATTTCACGGCACGGCCGCGGAACTGTGGAACGCAAGGATCTGCCGCAGGCTCTATTTAAACCGCAGCGACGCGGGACGTGACCTCGTGAAAACTGCAAAGGTACCCTGCGGTGAACAGAAAGTAATGCACGACGGTTTTTTCTTCTGATGCGACGGCGTGCACAGGTAAGAATTGCGTACTCCAATCAATATTGGCACGGGCGCGAAGGGTTTCGACGGGATAGGAGATTTTGTTGAGTTGTGTCTAGATGTGAGGTGGGCGATGCCATGTTGGGATTGCGCGCTTCTGGAGGTGGAGAGGGTGAGGTAGTGCGGGTGATGGTGTGGTGGGGTGTACAATCTGAAAGGGATGCACGACGGGAGGGGTGGCATCGTTGAAGAGTTGCAAGACGTGTAGTATACGACACGATGCGGAAAGTGCCGGCTTTTGGAGTTAGAGAGGGCAATAGAGTACGGGTGGTGATGGGGCATGATGGCAAAAACGTAAATCCGTCCAAGTGCCGCAGAAAGGGTCTTCATGTAGCAGCGCGGAAATATAGTACAACGAACCCGGACGTTCACCACGCGCAGTGACCATCTGGTTTAGTTTCAGTAAGTGCGATGCGCAGCTGTATTTTACGCGATTCCGAAGGCAGCACAACCGCATTCGGAACTACCAAAAGTGCAGTTGCTGCGCAGTAAATCAAGGAAAGGAATTCCACACGTTACAGTACCCTTCCTAGTATAGATGAACCCTGGACGTCTCCAGACTGCAGTATAGTAGCTAGTACTACTGGATCGGTACCTTCTCCACGTGGACGTCCTAGTCTGGTATTGCCAGACTCGAACTTCAAACAAGTGAACGTCTGGATCTAGTTTTACGAGACTCGGACGTCCACGCTGGTGAAGTCTGGGTCTAGTCTTACCAGACACGGACGGCCACCTGATGGATCTCTGGGTTCTGTAACACTCGATCAGAAACTGCAAAATGACTAGTAACCCGCGGGTATCAGTAGACATCGTACTGTATTTAGTGGACGTCCACATCCATTTTCAATAGCACAGGCGGTGTCATGATGCCCACCGAAAGTTGTCTGCACATGTGCAAACACATCATCAGATTGGTTGTGCTTTACAGTTCAGTTTAGCCCCACTTAGTGACTATGCGCATTCATTAAAGCAGATACTCGGCCCCGGCGTTGAAGGCTTTCTTAAGGTCCACGCTTTCTGTACTTCTCAAATCTACATTTCGGCCATAACGACCCCTCCCTCGCGCAGTCTTCGAGATGATCATTCTCGCAGTTTTGTCTCAACAGCTCTCACCGTCGGAGGGGTCTTCTGCCCGGAGGAATTAGTTCTCGCCCTCGCAAATATTATTTTTGATGGTTTCACTGGATCCTAGGCAGTGGCCTATCCCTTTCGCTCTGCGACCCCCCCTCCACTTGTTCGAACGGCAATCAAATTCTTGGAGGCGTTGGAGTCGACCGTAGTAGCCCGTGAGCTGCGCTAGTTTGCTCAGCCACTCCTGTCCGTGTGCGGGGCTGCCAATCCAGCCACTTCTACACTGCCCATGGTAGTCGACTCCGTAGCATTTCTTATGCATGTCACAGGACCACGACCTACTTCACTGGGTGAGAACTTTTGTGGCATTCTCCTCGGGTAGGCCACGTAATTCTCCAGGTTCTCCCCTGCCGGACAGGAGGTACAAACAATTTCAATACTTCACATCGCCCACCATGCGGTCCTCTTCGCCGGCCACATAGCGTCTGAGATGTCGACTCCCACGAGACCCTGAGCTCGGGGACGACGCCATTTTCTCCCTCGTGCGCGTTGGAGCCGCCGCGAGCTCCTTGCTGTCCTTATCATAAGCAAATATTTACGTCTGTGTTTCCGGAAATGGACGAGGACGTCCACTGAGTGCTGTATGAGGACTAATATTGCCAGTGGTTCATTATACGTTTTGCAGTTCCGGGTCTAGTATTACTAAACCCGAACTTCCCCCAAGTGGACGTCCGAGTGGAGTATTATTTTACTGGGACGTGCACATCGTGGTAGTCCGATTCTGGTAATACTACACTCGGACTTCCACCTGGTGGAACTCCATTCCTAAATTCACTGCACGGGAATAGCACTTTTCGCAGTTCCGAATGCAGTAAAACTGCATTCGGAACTCCGTGAAGTGCAGCTGCGCAGCTCACGTACTGAAACTAAACCGAACGTTCAGGGCGCGTGGTGAATATTCTGTCTCGTTCCGCTATATTTCCGTACTGCTGGATGAATAGTCCTTCTGGAGTACTCTGACGGTTCTACGTTTTGACCATCAATGCCCGCCATGACCGCAACTCCCCCGGTCTCTCCACAACCAACAGCCCGTACTCTTCCCGTCGCATCGCATACGACACGTCTCTCCCTCTTGGACGACGCCTCCCTTCTCCCCCACCAACCCTTCCAGTTCGTATACCACATCTCACCATCACCCCCTCTCCGGCACCCTCCCCACCTCCAACAACCCCTACTCCCCGCATCGCATCGAGCAGCACGGGCTTCCCCACTCTTGAATGACGCCACCCGCCCGGCTGGCCTTCCCTTCAAGTTTGTAGACCATACCCCACCATCACTCGCACTCCCTCGCTTTCTCCGCCTCCAACAGCCCGCACTTTCCGCATCGCATAGAACACCACACGTCTCACCAATCTTCAACGACGCCTCGCATCCCGCCCAAGCGCTTCGCCCACTTGCGCATCCCGTTTCGAATACGCGCTGCTTACCTGCGCATGCCGTCGCATCACAAAAATAAACCTTCGCTCTGTACTTTCCGTTGACGGCAGGGTACCTTTGCAGATCTGACGAGGTGGTGTCCCGCCTCGCTGCGGTTTAAATAGGGTCCGTGGCACGATCTTGCGTCCCACGGTTCCGCCGCCGTGCCTTGAAGAGACTCTACACCGTACGATATATTGAGAATGGTACAATTACGGATAATACGGTATCACTGCTCTTCGATTCCCACCTCTCGCTGTAGTATCCGTCAGCGAATACATTATGTTCTCTTGTCGACACAGGTAGCAGCGTGTGTTTATCCCGAATGGAATGCCCCGTCTTCTACCTTGACTGCTCCCGCGTGCACGAGATGTGCTTTAGTGTTCGTGAGTGTGGGAGTGCTCGCAAGCAGACCTACCGTCTTGTCCTTACTGAAAATAAGAAGACAGCTCTACCCGTCGAAAAAATCCTACCTCTCCGTTCTCTCACACCTCCCGGCACCCCTTCTCCTTGTACCCATCCTTGCCAGCCCTCAATATGCACAGCAAATATCGGCACTGCGTCTACTCGTCCTCAGACGCGTATTGCAATTACAAACACGAGCAAGAGTGTCACTTCCCAACGCACAGCCCCGCCAGGCTCGTCCCTACTACCCCGCAACGTTCACCCGCCCCAGAACCTCCTGGCTCCTACGATGAAAGCGTCGTTTCTGATGAGGCTCCGATGCTTCTGCTACCGTTCCTCCCAGTCCTGTGTCACCCTGATGCAGAAACGAACACAAGTATGACCGACCTCGTCACACAATCCATAGCAGTGTCTCTCGTCGCAGTATGAAGAGCTGCCCGCCCGCGCACCGTCGACGAGATCATCTCTATCCTCAGGGATTCCGACTTCACTCACACCCGCTTTGGAGACCGTACTCGCTCCTCACAAGAGCGTCGCTCCCTCACACTCGCTGTTGTCGAGGAGAAGCTTCACCATCAGGGCTTCCCCGCAGCTCGTGTGTTGGACCACAGTGGTACGTCCTTCGAAACCGCCTTCCATCGGGACCCTGTTGAGATCCTGCAAAAGCCGGTAGCATAAGATAACACATATATTGCTACATCCTCCCACGTGGTGCCCCGGCGCAGAGCGACACGCATCTCTTCTCGAATCTGCTCCAGACTGATGTCCACCGACGACTTCGTCAAGACCTGAAGGAAGAAGTCATGGGTAGCGAGCTCGAGGGTGTTATCTGGGACACCGCGATTTCGGGGAACTACTCGTTCGTAGGTTCCAAACAAATCTATATGTATATCTCCGCTACTACACTTGAGAACAGCGCCTTCGTTTCCTATTCTGTGCATCTCACTTTCCTCAACTTCACGGCCGCTTTCTGCCGAAGCTGCATAACGTCCCGGCACCCCGTCGTTGTCTATTTTCCTGTTAAGCTCTTTTGTATCGTGGACGACAGAGACTTTGACGTCCTTCCACCTTCTTGGACTACTGGTGCACCAGATACCCAAACCTCCATACCACACTCCACCCTGCACTCTCTGCTATTTCCTCTGTATGAAAAAGCCCTGGAAGGATTCACATGGTCAAACGCCTACCATCACCTCTGGAAATGGCATCCGGTCCTCAGCTGCTACTGTTCCGACATACACGAGGCGAAAGTAATCATTAGCACTAGATCAGTCACGAAAACCAGCCAGCCCTGCCACTGTCGCGTAGTTCCTTCGAAGGTCACCACTTCGTCCGCCTCCTTCCCGCCGCTCACCACACAGTTCACCATCCTTCTTCGCAGAACAGTGGCCAAGCTCGAGGCAGACGCCGTTGCTCATTTCTTGCTGGGCAGCCTAGCTCAGGCACGACCTGCCACCGCACAGACGCAGCAGAGACCCCCACCTCCTCCCTACGGAGGTTGCTGTCCGTTCTGGAAACACGCCCACTGCTTCCATCCGATTGTAATCTCGACATGCACTCCATTTTCCGTTTCGAACCGCAGGACAACTTCCGCCTCGCCATCCCCAGGCTCATCATGACCTGCATATTTCTTCGGCTTGACTCCCCCGTCCCATCCACTGCGCAGGCTTTGGCCGGCAACAGTCGGAAGCAGTTCAGAACCATCCGTACAGCTCTCCTTCGCGGAGTCGGCACAGTTCTGGCTGCTACTCAGAGGGACTTCTACGTTCCCGGCCTACACATCGACTTATCCGCCTCCAGAAAAGGCAGTCGCCTGAACATACTCTACACAAATGAAGCAGCCCACAGCATGCTGGAGGCCAGAGACTACGAGTCCGTTGACATGGTCTTTGCGATGTTCGCTGGAATCATAGACGGTTGCTGTGATGAAGCTGACTCGGCGGCCCTCGCATCTATTTGCCCTCAGTACTCAGAAATTCTAATCCTCAGCTCTAGACAGGGAATAGAGAAGCAGTGTAGCTTCGCCGAGGTTGACAACTTAGAGGGCCGTGTCAGTAAGTTTAAAGCCTCCATCCTTCACATCTTTTGAAACCACCACTCGACCAGTCTTGAGACCATCAAGTTTAACATCCTTACTCACCTTGCAAATGACGTCCGCGGCTTTGGAGGCGTACAACATCTAGATACCGGTGTTTCTGAATACGCCCACACCACATCCAAGCAAGATTCTCGCCCCACCTCCGAGCGAAGGGCAACAGCCATGAATGAAACTGTCCGCCGAATCCAGCACTCCGAAACCTTCCTGCCGTTCGAGCGCACCTCGGCTCCGTCTCCCAATCTTGTCGCCTCACAACCCTCCAGAGGAACCTAAACGACTGGCACGGGGCGTGTCTTGTCAGGGAAGACTCCCGAATGTACCTCCCCCAACTCGCTCACTTGATAACCCTCCCATGCCGCTTCTCGGACACGAAGAAGATCGCCTCACCGCCGCGATGCTCCAATCACTACGCAGTGAAGCTCCCGACATATCCATCGATCTTCTTGTCCAGCTCGGTAACTAGGACAACATTGTACTCCTGGACCTTGTCCGTGCCGAGCTTCTCCCGCAGCAATCGGGCCACACAGGTGACACTCTCCAAGCTACTATCGTCAAAAACGGTTACGTTCTCGGCTGCTTTTATCCTTCCATCAACGACTATGGTCCCGGTCTGAATTTCATTTTACTCGACCCAATGCAGAAACATGTCGTTCAGCGCGTTTATGGGAATAGCAGCTTCGACGCGACGAAATGTCAGTGACACAGCGTCGTGCTCCTGACTGCTGGCAACAAAGAACACACAGACGCTGTATAAGTCGCCCAGGTTCTGTGCGCCTTCCGTATACATGGCGAAGAAGTAACGCAACGAACCGAGTTTGTTTTCGTTCGGTACATGGGTTTTATTTCACCCATCGACGCTGTTGATGACAATCTACAATGCGTTTGCTTGCGGTGGTGTACAGATTCGAGTGTGAGTCGCACAGAAAATCCGGACCCGCTCGCAGAGACGCAGAGAGAAGGCCGTCAAACTCTTGCTTCTCCGAGGTTTGGCCCATGCAAGACTTCTGCTATCATTGGGACTCCTCAAGTGGTGGGGTCAAGTTTGCACAACCCTCTTTTCACTCCTCAGCTCCACTGGTTGTACCATCGCCTCAACATAAACAGCTTCTACAGAGACCCTGGTGCACAGCCAGTCGTACCTGAACCCTCCCCTCCAACGGACACGCCATGCTCTCTCCAGGACAATTAAACACACGAGAAAGCTATAATCCGTTTAGTGAGGTACCAACATTGAAGTACGGCTTCCTTCTCTCTCTCTCTTCTGTGTATGGGCGGTCAAAAGTCCTCTGCTCCAACAACAGCGCGCGGGGGAGGATCAAAAGTGGTGGCGGGAATCCGTGACAGGCTAGACCCACAATCGCAAAAGTTCATACGCTCCCCCGCTTAAGTATGCACGTGCAACATAGCACACGACAGCACCGCCATCCGCACTGGAGATGTTGTACGAAAACCATATCTCTCGTACCGCCACATAATGTTTGGTCCCTGAACCCTCCTCCACCACGTCTATGGTTCCTCCAGGGGCGTCTACTAACAAATCCTCTCCATCCGATGCACTAGACCGTTCCATCTTCTCATTCACCGGCTCATTCAAGACCCCCTCATCAGTACAACCACACCGAAACATCTGTTCCGCAACGTTGCCGCATGAAACGCTGCGAACGCCACATAGTATCTGTGGGGTTGCGAAGGGCAGGTTCCTGGAGAACATCAGGCTGTAAGTGCGTTAGGACTGGCCGCCACGGCCCTCGGCATGCTGTAGGCAGGATAGCACTGCTGTCAGCCAGGCGTCCAGGCGTGCGGGTTGCATGACAAACCCGTACGCGGACGTTTCATCCTGTTGAGCATATTACCCTCGGAACTCGTAGCAGACGTATCTCTGCCAAGAATTTCTAAACAGTACGTCAACCTCCTCAAAATCGCAAACCTCCGCCAGTACAGAGTATGCACCATATGATAGATCCTCGACCTTGCTGCGTCGCCACCATGAGAAGTCTGGAGTCCTTTGCTCCCCTTCTGAAGACATCAACTTCACCCGCGCTTCAAGTGCCAAAGATGAGCGCTCTGACCGCTCGCTGTCCGATGCAAACGTGGTCCTCCCTGATACCAACAAGAAATACCCAAGGCGCTGGAGCAGCTAGCCCCTAGCGATTCTCTTCCGCGCGCCCATCACGTCAGAGATTGTCTGCCTCATCCTTGCACATATACCAAAGTCTGTTGAAACAGCCTGCTCGCACTTGCGGCCGGATTCGGCGTCCAGAAATGAGGACGACCCGTTCTCGGTGCCAAGCTCTGCACTCACCATTTCAACCACATTCGTTGCCTCATCGTAGCAGGAACGCGTATCATACCCCTTACAATTGGCAGGAACCATCGCTGGATTCGGCATAACACCATCCAGGCCGTCTGCGGAGAGCTCTCTCACCACCCACGGCTAACTGCGACCCACCTTGTCTCGGATGGGAATAGAACTTGTTAGGACTAGCGCAGCAGTTCTGCGCTGACGCCATCACAGATTGTGCTTCTCGAGGCTCCTGGCAACACCAGTGTGCTTTTTTCCCACTTGTGTCATACGCTTGCGACTCTGACCATCTGTAGTTCCAGCACGCGGTCTGGCCTGCAGGGTGCCGCGAGAAATCCCACGAGCCACATGTAGCCTCTCGTTCTCTTCTTCGACATCCTCGAATTAGGATTTGTGGTCGGAGGAACTCGGAAAGCGTTGGCTTAGTCAAAATCTGCACCGCCAGAAGATCTTGACCGGCGTGCCGTAGTTTTTCCATGCTGTCGTTGACCCTTGTCTTAGGACGAGCAATCTCTTCCTCCTGCATTCTCACCGTGTTCGTCCCTTCGGCAAGCATTGTTCGTAGCTTGAACGAACTGTATGGATGGAATCTAGCGGTTGGGGCCCACAGAGGTGGTGAGATGAGCTGACGAAGGGAGGGCATGAAGATGCGTCGACCTGATCAGAAGAGCATCGAGCATATCAGCGAGCTGGTGATGCAGTAGTCAATACCGAGGGACCCTTTGGTGGACCTACTCGGCGGTACTTGCGCGACTGCAGAAGCATTTCTAGGGCTTCCGAGACATCGGCGTTTCGTGGGGTGCGACAGGGCTGAAGCCTGCGTCAGTCAGGCTGTACCCAGCTTGGTTGAAGCGTTTTGCGAGAGTAATGTGAGCACTGCGTGCGACATTGGTGCCTTTCCGTAGATTGTGGCGCTTGGCCCGAGGTACTCGGGCGTCGTGAAACGGAACCTGTCTGCTTGGAGGATGAGCGACCCTGTGGATGCTCGCGCTGGATGTCACCGGTTTCAATGTCTCCTGGGCTACATAGTCCCGTTTATTGCGAACTAGGGAGGGGATTTCATGGTTTTCGTGCACCATTCACGGGCGTCGCTGGGCATCTGGCCGGCGAAGTACCACGCCCTGCTGGACATGCAAGACGCGCTGAAATTACGGATGGCGGAAAGGATGGCAAG